>SJYC01068874.1:0-12852 GCA_006408675.1 Madoqua kirkii
AGCTCTGGTTCCTGGTTATCTTTTCAGAGATATTTGTAGAGCAAGCAGCCTTAGAGGACAGAGATAGTGTCTTCCTCTGAAACAGGCTGATTTGTTTGCAAATTATTATTATTACAATAAAGATAACATCTCCTTCCAGTGCAAACGTTGGGCCCGGTTGCTTGCATTCCATTAAAAAGGAGTGTGGTTTCCTAATCTCATCGTGATGCAAACCTACTGTATGTACAGCTTCCACCTAGATTTACCTCTGTTTTGCCCCCATGGTATTTGGTGGGGAAAGAAAAACTGATGCAAATGTGAAACCCCATGCAAAGACCAGTCTCAGTCTTTTAAAGTCTTTGTTAGTCCTGCAAAAGAGAGCTAACAAGAGAAAAATCAGCAGACCCTATGAAACTACTGGGACCTTTTTTGAGGCTGGGACACCAAGCTGATTTTCTACCTTTGTCCACCAACTCTCAGTCTACAGAATGCATAAGGTTGGCTTCAACAATAAGAACTTTCTAGGTGCAGAGGAAGGAGACTTATTGTTATCTAAAAGTCATGGTGCAATTTCCACAGGATATAATACAAGAAATGATGAACAAGGGACAGGAAGTCATATGAAAACTGCTAGATGAAGAGTCTGGTTTTCAAAAATGTAGAAGACCAGTAGTAGAGTAGTTGGAAAGGTAATCTGGTAGTAAGGCTGGACACATGTATTTACTTTAAGTACACGCAGGTGCTAAGTGAAGTGGTTGCTATTATTGATATTTCAGGAGAAACAAGGAAGGAGAATTTGACTGGAAGGGGTAGGATGGTCCTTCACCATGGTTCTTGATTAGAGTAGACCAAAAGTGGGACGGTAGTGAAGAGTTCTGACAAAACGTGGTCCACTGGAGAAGGGAATGGCAAACCACCTCAGCATTCTTGCCTTGAGAACTCCACAAACAGTATGAAAAAGCAAAAAGGTGTCACACTGAAAGATGAACTCCCCAGGGCAGTGGGCGCCCAATAAGTTACTGGAGATCAGTGGAGAAATAACTCCAGAGGAATGAAGAGGCTGAGTCAAAGTGGAAACAGTGCCCATGCGGATGTGTCTGGTGGTGAAAGGAAGGTCGGATGCTATAAGAACAACACTGCATAGGAACCTGGAATGTTAGGTCCACGAATCAAGGTAAACTGGAAGTGGTCAAACAGAAGATAGCAAGAGTGAACATTGACATTTTAGGAATCAGTGAACTAAAACAGACTGGAATGGGCAAACTTAATTCAGATGACCATTATATCTACTACTGTGGGCAAAAATTCCTTAGAAGAAATGGAGTAGCCATCATACTCAACAGAAGAGTCCAAAATGCAGTACTTTGGTGCAATCTCAAAAAAAAAAAAACAACCCCCCAAAAACCAGAATGATCTCTGTTCATTTCCAAGGCAAACCATTCAGTATCACAGTAATCCAAGTCTATGGCCCAACCATTAATGCTGAAGAAAAATTGAAATGTTCTATTCTGAAGACCTATAAGACCTTCTAGGACTAACAGAAAAAGATGTCCTTTTCATTATTCAGGACTGGAATTCAAAAGTAGGAAGTCAAGAGATACACAGAGTAACAGGTAGGTTTAGCCTTAGAGTACAAAATGAAGCAGTGCAAAGGCTAACAGAGTTTTGCCAAGAGAACATACTGGTCATAGCAAACACCCTCTTCCAACAACACAAGAAATAACTCTACATATGGACATCACCAGATGGTCAATACTGAAATCAGATTGATTATATTATTTGCAGCTGAAGATGGAGAAGCTCTATACAGTCAGCAAAAACAAGACCAGGGCAGAATGTGGCTCAGATCCTGAACTCCTTATTGCCAAATTCAGACTTAAATTGAAGAAAGTAAGGAAAACCATTAAGCCTTTCAGTTATGATCTAAATCAAATCCCTTAGTTTGATACAGTGGAAGAGACAAATAGATTTAAGGGATTAGATCTGATGACAGAGTCCTAAAGAACTATGGACAGAGGTTTGTAACATTGCAAAGGAGGCAGGAATCAAAATCATTCTAAAAAAATAGAAATGCAAAAAGGCAAAATGGTTGTCTGAGGAGACCTTACAAATAGCTGAGAAAAGAAAAGAAGTGAAAGGCAAAGGAGAAAAGGAAAAATATACTCATCTGAATGCAGAGTTCCAAAGTATAGCAAGAAGATATAAGAAAGCCTTCCTCAGTGATCAATATAAAGAAATAGAGGAAAACTGTAGAATGGGGAAGACTAGAGATCTTTTCAAGAAAATTAGAGATGCCAAGGGAACATTTCATGCAAAGATGGGCTCGATAAAGGACAGAAATGGTATGGACCTAACAGAAGCAGAAGATATTAAGAAGAGGTGGCAAGAATTCACAGAACTATACAAAAAAGATCTTAATGACTCAGATAACCATGACTGTGTGATCACTCACCTAGAGCCAGACGGCCTAGAATGTAAAGTCAAGTGGGCCTTAAGGAAGCATCACTAGGAACAAAGCTAGTGGAGATGATGGAATTTTAGCTGAGCTATCTCAAATCCTAAAAGATGATGCTGTTAAAATGTTTCACTCAATATGCCACCAATTTTTGACCAAAGGACTGGAAAAGGTCAGTTTTCATTCCAGTCCCAAAGAAGGGCAAAGCCAAAGAATGTTACAGCTACCACATAATTGCACTCATCTCACATGCTAGCTAAGTACTGCTAAAAAAATCTCCTTGCCAGGCTGCAGCAGTACATGAACTGAGAACTTTCAGATGTACAAGCTGGAAGGCAGAGGAACCAGAGATTAAATCTGCAACATTCACTGGATCATAGAAAAAGCAAGAGAATTCCAGAAAAACATCTATTTCTGCTTTATTGACTATGCCAAAGCCTTTGACTGTGTGGATCACAATAAACTGTGGAATATTCTTAAAGAGATGGGAATACCAGACCACCTTACCTGCCTCCTGTGAATCCTGTATGCCGGTTAAGAAACAAAAGTTAGAATCGGACATGGAACAATGGACTGATTCAAAACTGGGAAAGGAGCAAGTCAATGCTATATATTATCACACTGCTTATTTATCTTCTATGCAGAGTACATCATGTGAAATGGTGGGCTGGATGAAGTAATAGCTGGAATCAAAATTGCTGGGAGAAATATCAATAATCTCAGATATGCAGATGATACCACCCTAATCACAGAAAGTGAGGAGAAACTAAGTGAAAGTTAAGTTGCTCACTCCTGTCTGACTCTTTGCGACCCCGTGGACTGTAGCCTGCCAGGCTCCTCTGTCCATGGGATTCTCCAGGCAAAAATACTGGAGTGGGTTGCCATTTCCTTCTCCAAGAGAAACTAAAAATTTTCCTAATAAAGGTGAAAGAGGAGAGTGAAAAAGTTGGCTTAAAACTCAATATTCAAAGTACAAAGATCATGGCATCCAGTCCATCAGTTTCAGTTCAGTTCAATTCAGTTCAGTCGCTCCGTCGTGTCCAACTCTTTGCAACTCCATGAATCACAGCATGCCAGGCCTCCCAATCCATCACCAACTCCCAGAATTCACTCAAACTCATGTCCATTGAGTCGGTGATGCCATCCAGCCATCTCATCCTCTGTCATCCCCTTCTCCTCTTGTCCTTAATCCTTCCCAGCACCAGAGTCATTTCCAATGAGTCAACTCTTTGCATGAGATGGCCAAAGTACTAGAGTTTCAGTTTTAGTATCAGTCCTTCCAAAGAGCACCCAGGACAGATCTCCTTTAGAATGGAATAGTTGGATCTCCTTGCAGTCCAAGGGACTCTCAAGAGTCTTCTCCAACACCACCGTTCATCTATTCTTCTGCACTCAGCTTTTTTCACAGTCCAATTGTAACATCCATATATTTCCACTGAAAAAATCATAGCCTTGACTAGATGAACCTGTGTTAGCAAAGTAATGTCTCTGCTTTTGAATATGCTATCCAGGTTGGTCATAATTTTCCTTCCAAGGAGTAAGCGTCTTTTAATTTCATGGCTGCAGCCACCATCTGCAGTGATTTTGGAGCCCAAACAAATAAAGTCTGACACTGTTTCCACTAAATAGTCTGCCATCTATTTCCCACGAAGTGGTGGGACCAGATGCTATGATCTTAGTTTTCTGAATGTTGGTGCTTTAAGCCAACTTTTTCACTCTCCTCTTTCACTTTCCTCTTCACTTTCTGCCAGAAAGATGGTGTCATCTGCACATCTGAGGTTATTGATATTTCTCCTGGCAATCTTGATTCCAGCTTGTGCTTCTTCCAGCCCAGCGTTTCTCATGATGTACTCTGCACAGAAGTTAAATAAGCAGGGTGACGAAATACAGCCTTGACGTACTCCTTTTCCTATTTGGAACCAGTCTGTTGTTCCATGTCCAGTTCTAACTGTTGCTTCCTGACCTGCATACAGATTTCTCAAGAGGCAGGTCAGGTGGTCTGGTATTCGCATCTCTTTCAGAATTTCCCACAGTTTATTGTGATACACACAGACAAAGGCTTTGGCATAGTCAATAAAGTAGAAATAGATGTTTTTCTTAAACTCTCTTGATTTTTCCATGATCCAGTGGATGTTGGCAATTTGATCTCTGGTTCCTCTGCCTTTTCTGAAACCAGCTTGAATATCTGGAAGTTCATGGTTCACATATTGCTGAAGCGTGGCTTGAAGAATTTTGAGCATTACTTTACTAGCGAGTGAGATAAGTGCAATTGTGTTGTAGTTTGAGCATACTTTGACATTACCTTTCTTTAGGATTGGAATGGATCCCAGTCCCATCACTTCATGGCAAATAGTTGGGCAGTTAATGGAAACTGTGGCAGACTTTATTTTATTGATCTTCAAAAATCACTGCAGATGGTGACTGCAGCCATGTCATTAAAAGATGCTTGCTCCTTGGAAGAAAAGCTATGACAATCCTAGACAGCTTATTGGAAAGCAGAGACCTTACTTGGCTGACAAAGGTCCATCTACTCAAAGCTATGGTTTCTTTCAGTAGTCATGTATGGATGTGAGAGTAGGATCATAATGAAGGCTGAGTGCCAAAGAATTGATGCTTTTGAACTGTGGTGTTGGAGAATACTCTTGAGAGTCCCTTGGACAGCAAGGAGAGCAAACCAGTCAATCCTAAAGGAAATTGATCATGAACATTAATTGGAAGGACTGATGCTGAAGCCAAAGCTCCAGTACTTTGGCCACCTGATGCAAAGGGCCAACTCACTAGAAAAGACTCTGATGCTGGGAAAGATTGAGGACAGGAAAAGACAGGGATGACAGAGGACAAGATGCTTGCATGGCATCACTGACTTAATTGGCATGAGTCAAATGGCAAGCTCTGGGAGACTGTGAAGTACAGGGAAGCCTGCTGTGCTGCAGTCCATGGTGTTGCAAAGAGTCCAACATGGCTGAGCCACTGAACATCAAAACAGGATATGTGTAAGACTGAGATGGTCCCAGTGAAGAGGAGATAATTAATCTCTAGTAAATTCATTGTGGTCAGATGTGGTGACACACACAGAGGAAACAGTAGGTTCCAGTTTGTTCCCGCTTCCTTTCCTCCTTGTCCAGTTCTTCCTGACCATAGACCACACTGACCGACAGCAATCCCAGCCCCTCCCCAGATGTCCCACGACCACCCACAGGAATGGTGGCAATGCGGAAGCACAGCTCTCCACAGACCTCCCTCTGGGCTCGCATCCTCCTCACTCCCACGTGATAGCGTGTACTCTTCCTCCTCGGATCACTGGTGGGTGATGGCATACTTCATCCTTCCACCCCCCTGACTGCTCCTCCTTCTTCAGTTTCTCCTGCAGTTGTGTGAGTCTAATGTTTACAGCTTATCCTTAGCCTGGGTCTCACAGAGGTTCTGCTTCAGCAACTGAACACTGACTGATACTTGCTTTTTGAAAGCCAACATTTTATTTCAAATATTGTGCATATTCAGACCAAAGTTATTTGTTTACTTCTTGGAAATAGCAATTGCTTCAAAATAAGAGTAAACAAAGTTTGATATATTTGTCACATATAAGACATATAGTTTACTAACTGTATTTTTGAACCAAACTGTGTTCAGTTTTGAGAAAAGAGTCATTATCTTGAGCATTCTTTTAAAAAAAGCGATGCTTACAGTCTAACAAAATACATTTTTTCAACATGTTTGTCACATGTGTGGCTCAAATGCACTGTGGAATGACATGATATTATGTTTAAAATAAACACTTTTTAAAAGCAAGGCAAACATTGTGGTTTATTGGCTATGTGAGATTTGAGTACCTCAAGCAGTATTTACTTTATATTGAACTTATCAAAATGCACTTTTAAAATAGACTTAAAAAAATCCTTTCTTCAGGGATTTTTGCGTCAAGTTGATGCTATTTTCCTGGTGCTGTTTTTAAACTTGGAAAATCAAGTATTTTATTCAAGCTTTCCTTTAAGATGTTTATTTTAAACTCTTGGAATCTAGACCAAGCTTTCTACTGAGAATGAAACTTAACCAAAGGCTTTCTAGACAGGCTCAAAAAGATGCATCCGGTCATGTGCTCCTTGGCTTCATGGCAGATAGATGTCACTCGTGCAGATCTGCTGGTTTATGAAAACTCTACCTCAGTAATTAAATGCAAGCCAGTCACAGAATGACAACCAGAGAAGGAAGACAATCCATCATCAAACACTGTCGTTAAAAGAATTAGTCTTCCTTTCATGCATATTAACTAACTCACCAATGCAGTTTAAGGACAGTGTCTCAAAGCAGCTTTTCTTATTTGCTTAGCTTCAGGTATTTCTTAAAACCTGGGACCATCTTCAGTGTCTTGGGAATTTTTAATACATCATCTACAGATGGCACATCTTATAGTCCAAAGCTATTCGATCTTCATAGACCACCATGATCACCAGGTTCTGTAGACCAACAAAAGAAGATGGAGCCGACCCCAGAAGTGGACCCAAGAAACTCTCAGCTGAAGGTCATGCTTGAGCGTGGCCAAAATTTCAGGACACTGGTCCTTGATGTGCTGAGCGTGACCTCCAGAAGCTAGGCTATTTTAGAGGTTGATGGGCAGCACTGGCAGAAGCTGAGTCTGAACGTGACTCAGGTTTCTCTCTCTCCCAGCACTTTATTCAATGAATTTCTAATTCAATAAACATTTAAGTAGTATCTATACTGTTTTAGGTCTGGCTATTCAAAGATGCATAATATATGGACTCTGTTCTCTAGGATCTCATGATCTGAGGATACGTGTTTAAATAGAAATATCCCATAGACAGGCATTTAAATAGAACATAAAGATAAAATACATTAGGCTCTACTAAAATACATACAGCTTACAGTGTTACTAGAGAAGAAACAGTAATTTCATCTCTCTGAAGGCCTGAAAAGTCTCAAATAAAAGGTAGTACTTGGCCTGTGTCTGAAGGATTTTATGTGTGTGGTGTATTCATGGGTGTGTATCACAGTGAGGAGTCTGAGGGGTGAGAGGTTGAGAGGAAAGAGAGGAGTCCAGCTTGACTCTAGGATTCCTGGACTGAACAAATTAGAAGGTGGAGCTGCGATCAACTGAGATGGGTGAGGCTGTATTGGAGAATAGCATGGAGGTTTATCAGGAGATTGGTTATGCAGAGATAAGGTATAACACATCTATTAGCCATGCAAGTGAAAATGGCATGTAGATGTCAGATGCATCATTGATATTCAGGGGAGAATTCTGGGTTAGAAACATACTTTCAGAAGTCATCAGCATAGAGGTGGCATTTATAGCCATAGGACAGGTTGAGACTTCCAGGAGAGTGAGTGTAATAAAGAAGAGCTTGGGGCATTTCAGCATCACACACACACACACACACACGTGCACGTATATATGTTTACATCCTAAATACTTACATATCATATAGATATCATAAAATATATAGATTCATACACAATAGAAATATATATATATATATTTAAGATTACTATGTATCATTAAGGACAAAATGAGATATTATGAAGACATTACGAGATAAAGATATTATGAAGAAGGCTATTTATGCTTTGAAATGCATGCCTAGATAGGCCACGTAATTACCAAAGTTGGGGCATAAGATGAACTATGAAGCTCTGCACTTTCCAAGAACCAAAGCAAGACTACTGCACAGTGTTGGGGCACAAGGTAGGTCTGTGGAAGCAGCCTCACCCCAGTTGAAGAGGAGGCAAATGTGAGATCACTCAGGACCTCGTATTCAGGGTGTGTGAAAGCTGATTCATGTCATTAAGCTGCACTGGCTATTTAAAGGCAGCCTGTTTTCTGAATCACCTTGCAATCTGCGGATGGTTCTGTGTCCATCTTGTACTGTGTGTGTGTTAGTTGCTCAGTTGTGTCTGGCTCTGTGCAATCCCATGGACTATAGCCTGCCAGGTTCCTCTGTCCATGGAATTCTCCAGACAAGAATACTGGAGTGGGTTGCCATTTCCTTCTCCACCATTGGGCACTAGTTAAGTTTTCTATCACTCTCCTGTAAGAGATAAAATGCATGAATTTTGCCCTTTAGATTCAAGAGACTTGAAGGACTTGAACAATGACATGAAAGAATTTTCTAACCTTAAACTTTTGTTTATTTACCTATTTACTCAATTGTTTATTTATTTTTTATTCTTAAAATTATAGGGCAGCAGGGTGTAGCATAAACTACAAATGGGAAGTATTAGAAGAAGAAACATCAGCTAGAAGTCAACTGAAGGATGCAGTCTTGACCTAAGGGAGTGCAGTGGGAATGCGGACTACAGCAGCCAGACACGAGGGGGATTTAAAAGGCAGAATCACCAAAGTGGATGTTTATTAGATGCGGAGTGAGGCATCTATGGCAACGTGGATGGTAGTGTCAGTAAGAAGAATAGAAAATATGGTTAGAAGAAGAGTTTGAGTTTAAAATTTGTGTTTTGTATACTTTGAACTTAAGAGTCTTGTCAGATAACCATTCATTTGTATTTTTATTTTTGCATAGTTAGTGAGTATTAAAGGATTAGCAATAAATACTTGGGAATGATCAGAGTATGCATAGCGGTAATTAAAACTGGGAATTCAGAAAACCCTTCTATCACTACAATTTCAAATACTTTTCCAGATTAAATTTTCCTAAAGTACTGTTTCCATCTGTCAGTCCTCTCCTGATCCAGGGTAATACCCATTTCTAGGAAAGTAAACTTGCCTGAATGTATCATAAAAGTCTCTTTCTGATCTCATCAAACTCTGTCTTTTCAGCTTACACTCATTATCTGTATCTCTTAGTCTGTTTTAATAAAATTTGACTTAATCTTTTGGAGTCCCTGTGATTTTGTGTATATTATTTGATTTGCTTAGAATTCTCTGTCTTCCTCTCTCTAAAATTACATATTCCCTTTGCTCAAATTCATGCTACATCTGACAGTGACGCGTTTTGTTGATTTTGTCAAACTGTAATCTGAGAATAACGCTAAAAGATATCTGAAATATATAGTGAAAATCATTCAAACACTATAAAACAAAAAATAATTTGCCTTTTTGAACGAAGGTTTTTAAACTTAGTAAAATATGGTCAAAGAACAAGACCTGCTAGATTGTACAACAGGATTAGGTCCACACTTTCATGCAAATCTAACAAGTGGATTTTAAGCTTAATTAACTCTTCTATTTACAGCCATCCTCTACAAGACAGTATCCCTTTAGGCAGCAAACATCTGCCATGCGATTAGCATGTCTGGGAAAATTTGAGTCATAGCTTATTAATTATGGCTTAGCGAGAACTAAGTAGAACTTAACCAGACAAAGGAAAGTCGATACACTGGATTCTGGGAAAGCTAGAAATAGTCATCTGTTTTCAATTAATTCATAATTTGATCACTCAAGCAAATTATGGAAGAAATGAGGCATTTCTTATATTAGACTGGTTGTAAAAAAAAAAAAAGACTGGTTGAGATACTTTCTTTCGGGGAATCCTATTAATTGGATTCACAGTGTGTTAGATTTAGAATAAACCTCAAGGTACCATCTATGACAGCCTGTAGATTACTAATGGTTCACCTATGACTGACTGGCTTAAGCTTAGATCACTATCATATCTGCCACCAACTGAGAGTAAAGATTTGCTCTTTACTCAGTAAAGTTAAACAGCTGTTTAGCGATGAAAATGAAATGTTTCATTATTCTCGCTGATTCTAATTTTTAAAATTATCATACTTGTGGATTCTATTGGGTGTTAATGGCATATATTGATGAATATAATGTGTCCATATGAGTATGTTCACAGTATGGACATGAGAAGCCTAATAAAAGTCAATAAAATAATAAATTTTAACTATGAACATTACTTAATAAAAGTTAACCATGAAACTGATGTATTTTTTCAAATTAATGAGATACAGCATAGGATGTGTTGTGTTAACTTATTAACTTGAAAAATACAGCTGAAGTTCCAATATTGGCCACCTGATGCAAAGACCTGACTCGTTTGAAAAGACCCTGATGCTGGGAAAGATCAAAGGCAGGAGGAGAAGTGGACGACAGAGGATGAGATGGTTGGATGGCATCACCGACTCAATGGATATGAGTTTGAGCAAGCTCCAGGAGTTGGTGATGGACAGGGAAATCTGGTATACTGCAGTTCATGGGGTCCCAAAGAGTCAGACATGACTGAGTGACTGAATTGAACTGAACTGAACACAGAATGATTAAACTGCTTCTCAAAAATATTCACTAGAATTTATCTAATTTACTAATTAGTTTATAAACTATTTTCAAACTTAGATCTCTTTCATGTGCAGCCAGCCACATAGGGCCTGTGGTTCAGATTGGGTTGGGTTCTAAATTAAATATTGATAAGTTAAATGTAATTCTTTAAGGACAGTTATAAGCTGTCTCATTTTTTTTGAGCCAAATTTTATTACTGAAGTATAACTGCATAACATGCATAGATCTAAAAGAAATTAAGTAAATGTACTGCCTAACCACCACTCAGCACAACATACAGAAAGTTATCAGCAGCACTTTCCTTATGCCCCTTCTTATCATTTCCTTCCTCCCTAAAGTAATCACTATTCTGATTTCCATTGCCTAAGAATATTTTTCTAGGTTTGACACTTATTCAAATGGCTATCATAAATAAAGCTGCCATGAGAATATATTACACATCTTTTGGGAGTATTGCCAAGAGTAAAGTTGTTGCATCAAAGTTTAGGGCTACTAGATAACCAAAATCATTTCCTAAGATATTTTATCAACTCAGATTCTCAATAGCAATGCACATTATTTTATTTGCTCCAAATCCTAACTCTTACTTGTTATTATCACATGTATGCTACACATTAGTGTGCTCAGGAGCATATAGTGGTATTTTATTTTGGGTTTCATTTGCATTTCCTTGATGATTAATGATATCAAGCATACTGGGCCACTTGAGTATATTCTTTTGTGAGTATATTCTTCTGTTCATATATTATGTCTATTTGTCTACTAGACAATCTTTGTAGATTTTTGTTATATATAATGGATATGCATATATGTAAATGGCAACCCACTCCAGTACTCTTGCCTGGGAAATCCCATGGATGGAGGAGCCTGGAGGGCTACAGTCCATAGGGTTCCAGAGTAGGACACGACTGAGCAACTTCACTTTCACTTTCATGTATATGCATACTGTATATAAATAAAACATGTATATCCCTTTATACCTTTCTACTCTCTTAACGACATCTTTAGGTGAACCTGGAGGGTCATGATTTTAATAAAATCCAATAGGCAATTTTTAAAATTTATGGTTAGTAGTTTTTGTGTCCTATTTAAAAACCTTCCGAAGCCCCAATTCCAAGCCTCTTCAATTCACCTGTTTAACCTGCAGTGCATGTATGTAGTTGTTCTTTGATTTTTGTCTGGAGTTTTGCTTGTGTGTAGCAGGAGAGATGGGCTATTGTGACCTGACACTTCATGCTATAACCTCAAGTTCCATATACATAGTATTTTGAAATGGTCAATTAGATGCCATTGCTATCTTGGTGCACAAACTTATTTTATGGTCTTAAAAATGCATGGATATTTGGCTTTGTGTTTATTGCCAAGTCAATTAAAATATACCCCTACCATCTCATCCAGTAATTCCACATTGTTTTTGAAACTAAACTTATCTTTCCCTTGATCTGAAATATTTTTTTCATGGTACCCTTTAAATAATTTTATTGTTATTTACTAATTTCTGATCTAAAAGTCATTTAGTTGTTTAGTTCAGTTGCTCAGTTGTGTCTGACTCTTTGTGACCCCATGGACTGCAGCACACCAGGCTTCCCTGTCCATCACCAACTCCCAGAGTTTGCTCAAACTCATGTCCATTGAGTTGGTGAGGCCATCCAATATATCTTTCCCTTGATCTGAAATGTTTTTGCATGGTGCCTTTAAATAATTTTATTGTTATTCATTAATTTCTGATCTAAGAGTCATGTAGTTAGGTGAGGTATTTAGAGGAGACAGGCAGTGTAGATTGTTCTTCAGATTATTCATTGGCTATGTAAGTCTTCCTAAAATTCCATTTTTAGAAATAAAGAGAAAGAATGGCTCCTATGGACAGATTTAAGTAAACTGCTTCAGGACATCCATTCAGCTATTCTGGGTATAAGGAATACATGATGACCTGAACGTCCAGATTTTCTTCTGTAGTAAACTCTGCCCTCATGCCTTGGCTGGTTGGTGAGGACTGTGTACCTTGATCTGCCTTTTGTGATCAGCAATTTTTTCCCCTCTTCTCCTCACTCTCATTTTCAGCTCTTTGGCTTCCTGGGATTAAGCAAGTACTCTTGCTGTGCTGACTCAAAAGCAAATGCTAATGTGATAAAAAAAAAATGTCTTTCCAGCTTTTTGCAGGATA
>SJYC01068875.1:0-11270 GCA_006408675.1 Madoqua kirkii
CTCTGCTGGAATCAAGATTGCCGGGAAATGTCAATAACCTCAGATATGCAGATGATACCACCCTAAATGGCAGAAAGCAAAGAGGAACTAAAGAGCCTCTTAATGAAGTTGAAAGAGAAGAGTGAAAAAGCTGGCCTAAAACTCAACATTCAAAAAACTTAGATCAGGGCATCTGGCCTCATCACTTCATGGCAAATAGATGGGAGGAAAATGGAAACAGTAACAGATTTTGCTTTCTTGGGCTCCAAAATCACTGCAGATGGTGGCTGCAGCCATGAAGGTGGCTTCAGCCTTTTATTCCACTTGTTCCTTGGAAGAAAAGCTCTGACACACCTAGACAGTGTAATAAAAAGCAGAGACATCCTATTACCGACAAAGGTCCATATAGTCAAAGCTTTGGTTTGTCCAGTAGTCATGTATGGGTGTGAGAGTTGAACAATAAAGAAGGCTGAGCACCGAAGAATTGATGCTTTCAAACTGTAGCTTTGGAGAAGACTCTTGAGAGTCCCTTGGAAAGCAAGAAGATCCAACCGGTCAATCCTAAAGGAAATCAATCCTGAATGGACCATAAAGAAGGCTGAGCACCGAAGAATTGATGCTTTCAAACTGTAGCTTTGGAGAAGACTCTTGAGAGTCCCTTGGAAAGCAAGAAGATCCAACCGGTCAATCCTAAAGGAAATCAATCCTGAACATTCATTGGAAGGACAGATGCTGATGCTGAAGCTCAAATACTTTGGCCACCTGATGCAAAGGGCTGAATCATTGAAGAAGACCCTGATGCTGGGAAAGATTAAATTGTAGGAGGAAAGGGGGATGGCAGAGGATGAGATGGCTGAATGGTATCACTGACTCAATGAACATGAACTTGAGCAAACTCTGGGAGACAGTGAAGGACAGGGAAGTGTGGTGTACTATGGTCCATGGGGTTGCAGAGAGTCAGACCCAACTGAGCAACTGAACAGCAAGCAACACAGACTAAGAAGTATGTGGTGGACACAACATATCCCAGCCTAGACACTGTTCTCTTAAGGAAAGCTATGGTTTCCAATTCCTCCATGTTAACCTGGCCCCTGAGAATTTCTCCAAGGGTTGTAATCTCATAGTAATTATTCTTTAGGTTTCAGACACTATTGCTGCCCTGTCCTTTCAAGGAAGTTTATTCTTCTGATCGTGACCTGCAAGAGGGCACCTGAGGTCAGCACCCTTGGATCCTGTCATCCTCCTCTTTCTCTCTCTGAGGGCTTACTCCCTCTCTGGGTCAGTCCTCTTCCACAGTACTCACAAAGCAAAGAGCTCATCACACTCCCTTCTTGGACAGTTTCAGCTTTCTTCTCGTGTGGATTCTTTGCAGTGGAAGACTGGGAAGTCATTTTTGTATTCCTCCAAGTTTCTATAGCACTGAGACCAAATTCCAAATCAGTAATAAGATTTTTGAAAGATTTCTCAGGATTAATTTGTTCCCCTGAAATGTTGAGTTTTAAAAAGTTTTCAACCTTGTGGAGATAATACTTCGCTTTTGAAAATGTGGCGCTTGTGCCTCAGGAGTTGCTCTGGTGACTGGTTGGCAAGGATTTGGTCCGACCACATCAAGCAGGATCCAGAGAAATCTCCTGGCAAGTGACCTTTTTCATGAGGCCATTTTCAGGTTAGGAAAATTGGTCAAAATTTATAATAGATGAAATTATGAAATCAGAGTTACAGTGAGAGTAGAATACACTATTTTTAGAGGTAATATAAAAATGTCACTATGATTGAATTCATTTGTCAGCCATCAATACATTGTATCTTTTCATGGATTTATTTAGCAAAGAGAACATCATCTAGTTCTCATTTCATTATCTTTAGGGTCAGGGATTCTTCTGGTTTACAGTGCTGCCAGTATAATAATTAAGAGCACTTCCTTTCACACTTAAAAAAGATGCCCCAATTAGAACAATAAATTATATGGTCACTCAAATCATCATCCTTAATTGTCAAATCCAAAGCCTTCAGGTGGAATTTTAAAGTGTGCATGTGTGCACGCATGTGTGAAAGTGCAAGCGTATGTGTGTGCTTGTGTATATGTCAGTGTGTATGTGAGTATGTGTGCATGTGCAAAGTCCACATTGTTCATAAAACTGTTTGAATGTAACATCTTTGAGAATATTTCTGAGTTCCATTGGAGCTGTGTTCTATTACTTGCCAAGATTTTTCTGGCTCCCTAAAAGGTTTTTTTAATCAAACCAGGAGTGCAGATGGTCAGTTCTCTGCTCAGTGACAGGGGAGTTAAAGCTTGTTTCTACATGACTACAATCTGCTGAAACTTAACTATGACAGGAAGCTTACCCAAAAGATTGCACTAACAAAACGTTACAGATTCTGAAACTTTCCAAAGATTACAGATGAACTAGGAGAGAATCCTGTTTTTTTTTAATATTTAACTTCTATGGTATCACTGTTCTACTCATATAAAGGTCAGATTTTGTAATATGGTGAGGAAACATAAAAAAATGACCACTTTCAGCTGACTCCAAAATACTTATTTCAAAGATAGAAATATGCTGATTTGATTTGTATTTAATCAAGAAAGTGTGCTTCTTGTTTAGAGGCATAATTAGAATTTTCTGTAGATATTAATCAAAATTTACAACCTAAATATTTTTTTATAATACAAAGTTTACCTATATTGTCTAGAAGTTGGTAAATGTGATTAGATGGGGTTTGGAGTAGAAAGTTACAGAGTAAAGTAATTAGCTCTGAAATTTCTCAAACCCACTATTTCCTTTTAATTAATAAAAAAAATATTTCTAAATAAAATTTAAATCCCATAATACATAACACACTTATGCATTATGTAAAAATAAAGTAACAATTAAAATGTAACCAATAAAAATTCCCAGTGGATTTATGAATCCAAGAAATAGTTACAGTGAAATTTAGAAACATACAGATTTCTGTTTTGGACTTCTGTGATATCAGAATGTAAGTTATGTTGGATAAAATGGATTTTAACTCATGGATGTGTTAGAGAGGGTATTTCAAGATGAAAGAGAACAACATTTTTACCCTCTAACTTTCCTGAACTTCTTTGGGAACTTTGAGAGCTATCGTTATGGAAGAAATTCTAATGTTTAGTTTCTGAAGCAATGATTCTACTGGGGGCCTCCATTTCTGCAGAGAGTGTGACTGGAAGGAGTATGTGCTTTGGAGAGATGTCACGGGGACAGAACCGATGCAGTGAGACAGAGAAGGGGGCTGTCTGCCTGCAGTGGACCCCATGCCCCTGTTTCACGTGCTGTCCTTTTTCCTGGGCATGATGTTGCTTCAGACGACCTGTCAGACACTAATTTCTCTTACTCCACTGAGTACAGGAGTTCATTGCCAATGCCTAGAGGCTGCACTGGGCCAATATGTGTATAGGGCCAGGTAAATATGGAGAACTGTGGGTTTACAGGGATGGAGAATGACTTTTACTCCTTGTCTTTAACACATCAGTATTATTTGTATCTCATTGTTTTAACATTTTAGAAAAATGACTCAGTTTTTAAATGAATCTCTTTCTTCCTCTCCCTTCCTTCCTGATACATACCTGTATCCAGAGGGCTAGTTTTCAAGCTGGTTGACATAACTACAGTTGTAGCCATGGCACAGACAACTGACCTTCATACATTTACTTTGTCCCTAAGTTAAACTCATAAAACCCCATTCCTTCTCTGGTATGATAATAACTAATTAATCATGCTTATTATGTATCAAGACATCTTTGAGTAATTTTATGCTAACTGATTATTTTACCATGTAACAATTAGGTAAGAGCTGATATTATTCTGTTTTTACAGGTGAAAAAACTGAGATAAAAGGTTAAGTGCAAGATCACAAAACTGGTAAGGGACAGAGCCAGGATACAACCTCAAAGAACCACTCGACTCTGCTTTGAACAGACTTCTCGCTATCCATGTCTCATATCAACACACAGGATGACTTCTAATCCCCCTGATCCCAAGGTGCATGTGTGCAAAGTTGCTTCAGTTGTGTCCAGCTCTCTGTGACCCGATGTACTATAGCCTGCTAGGCTCCTCTGTCCAAGAGATTCTCCAGATAAGAATACTGGAGTAGGTTGCCATGCCCTCCTCAAGGGGATCTTCCTGAGCCAGGGGTCAAACCTGCTTCTCTTCTGTCTCCCGCATTGGCAGGAGGGTTCTTTACCACCAGCGCCACCTGGGAAGCCCAAGGTAGGATTTTAAAAATGTGAGCTATGGGTCAGACGATACCTACAGTAGTTTTCATCTCCTCCCTAAGAATATTCATGTTTTCACCACAGTTATTAACATAACTGACAGCACATATTTTGGCAATTTAACATATTTTATGCAATTACAAAATAATCATTCTTTTTCTTGCAACTTGAACTGTGTCTCAATCTGACATCTACAAGTGTAATTAATTATCTATACTCCGAATGTTTGCTCAGGCCTGTTGATACCATTAAAATATTTTAAACACAAGTAGTTACAAGTTCTTTAAAGAATTTTATATAATTACTTAAAAATTCCAACAATGAGTTTATGGGGTCATTTAATGCTCATGCACTTTCTAAGACATTTGGTTCCCTGCTCCAGGAAAGAAGGATCTGTTCAATTTCATACCCCCATCATTTCCCTTCACTTTCCTACAGGTCTATTTGATAGTTATTATTTGTATTTTGTTTACAGGATAATTAAAAAATATATTTAAACCTCTAAATTTTATTTCAATTGGTTTAAATCATGTCTCCCTATTCCCCAGCCATACCCTTTTAACCTCCCCTCTTTTTCCAAAAATACTCCCTAGATTCTGTCAGGTATTCCCTTATTTTTACATTACCAACTTGCTGGTATTGTTTGTAGCTATACTTTCTTCGTGTTTTATCTATAGATTGATCTTAACAGTGGGAAATGAATAAAGTACCATTGAAATGGTTGTGGCTGAGTGAATGCTGCTGTCTTGAGAGCTAAGGCATGGCCAGGACTACATTTTCCTTATTTGAATCCAACATGAACATCCCTGGATTGCCTCAAAGAATCTGTCCCAAGATCATGGTTAAAGTAATTTTTAATTACAGTCCTTTAATTATGACTGAAATGATGACATGCTTTAATTAGCTTTGTATTTGCACCGTGATGTTCTCACATGGCTTTTGATTTCTCCATTGTTTCTGTGTGTGCTGCTGGGAAAGTGGGGACTCACCCACTTCCCTATAGCTCTATAGCTCTAGGCTGTAGGGGGCAGGGGTGATGCTGGCCAAGTTCCTCTTATTCTCTCCAATGCAGCCAAACTTGTGTTTTTTTCTCCAGCGTCATGCTGGAGCTTCTCCTCTGACATCTGGACCTCTCCAGAGGCTCTCTGGTCTGTGGGGGTCTGCCTGAATCAGCACTCTGTAGGCACTCAGGGACCAGGTCCCTGCCGGTCCTGTGGCCCACACCACATCTGTCTGCCTGTTCCCCAGGCATGTATGGGCTAGCCTCCTCCCTGTCCCGTGGCTTCTGGGGTTCCATCTCTCAACTCCCTCAGAGGCACTTTGGTTAGTGAATGGATGCTGAATTCTACTTGTTTATGTTAAAGGAGGATGAAAAGAAGGGGCACCCAGTGCTGCCAAGAGGCTGATGTCATGTGGCGGCCATGCTTTTCTCCTGAGAAAACAGACCTGGCAGGCCAGCAGGATTAGGGGCATTCGGAGGTCAAAGTTTCAGACTGCATCTACTAAGACATTCACATCTCAGTTCTCAGGGTCCCGTTCTTTCTCTATGAAGAATCGACTTCAGTGTTAGGAGACTTGCTGGAGTGAAGCACTGAATATTTTGTGGGATGGTCATTTTACAGATGGACTGTGTCAGTTCCGCGCTTATCTCTGGGGACACGAGGAAGTACGGCACTGACTCTTGGCCAGATAAGGTAGTAGGCTAACTCATGATTTATGACAGACTGTTTAAAGTTTGGAGCTCCCTGGTGGGACCCAGGCTGGTTTGTTTACTGATGGCTCGCATCTGGCATAACTGGTTATGCAGCTGATCTGGCTAGGTGACTATGCGAGAGTGGTGACTGCTGAACACTTCTAGGAGCCAAGTCTGCGCAAATCTCGGAGGATCAGGCCAGAGACAAAGCCAGCCCCATGTGAACCCTCTGTTGCTGATCTTGGAAGTCTCTTGGGCCCTGATGCTCCTGATACTCTCTCATTCCTTCTGCACTGTGTTCTTTGCCATTATTTAAAATTCATATTACATGAATATGCTCTGCAGAGTTTTGTTAGTCCTTTTCCTTCTCTGACCTGTTGTATAAACTGCAGTATTTACATCTTCTCTGAAATGTCTCCACTCCTGTGAGTTAATCTTGAGCCCAGTCCTCCATATAGTAGGCTCTGCTTTTGCAGGAGACAGAGCTTCCCTAAAATCTGGCAAGACAGCCCTTTGGCATTCAGATTTTGACTTTAACTGGTGATTAATCATCTTGGGTGTGTGGTTATCTCCCAATATTGGGTGAATGGCACTTGGTCACAGACACACAATTCAACAGTCTATTCCCTTCTGCTTCTCAAGTGCAGAAATATTTTCCTGCTGATGTAATCCATCCCACCATCACTGCATCCCAGTTCACTAATGATAAATGTTTTAACAACTGCATTATTACAGCAGTCATGGGCTATCTCTCCATCCACCAATGGTAACGGAGTCCTTCATAATGCCAGATTTCTGAGGACTGATTCATATCCAAAATCTCATTTCAGAATCTGTTTCCTTGTGAGAAACACAGCTGTGAGCCAATCAGCAGCAGGTACTTGTGGCAGCTTGAGGATGAGGAGATTGACTATGAAAAAGGAAATCACTACGATTGCTCTTTTTTCTTAACTAGTTGTACTTTCCCCACACAACCCCACCCCACCCCCTCCACACTTAGGGGATCTTAGTTCCCTGACCAGAGATCAAACCTTTGCCCCCTTCAGTGGAAGGGCAGAGTTCTAGTCATTAGACCACTAGGGAAGACCCCCACTTTGCACTTTTTTCATAGTTAATTTAATATGTTTTCAGAAAGAAGATAAGGCAAATGTATGTGTTTATGCTATTATCTAGAAGTGGAAGTGGTTATTTTAAAATTTCATTTAATACTGACTTGCTAAGGTAAACCATTATTCTATATTCTAATTAATTTCTCAATTTATCCATGGAAAGGAATTTTTCAGACACAGTAGGCAAAACCACAATCTAATCAAATAAACTCACATCCATTCAAATGGAAATCAACATTACTACTCAGGATGTGAAAATACAAATTGATAAATAAATAATTCAGTGTACTTCCTCAAGAATATGAAATTATTCTACCTAGTATAAATAAATTCAAATAAGATTTTAAGGCTTCACAAGGTCAGAAATTTTCCTTTTTGAAGCAAGTAGAAAATATTTATATTAGTTATTTTTTATTTTAATTTTAACTGATTATCCTATTTATTGAAGAAGCTGGCAGAGTGGGTCAACTACTAGAAGATGTGTTTGATTACAAAGTCCTTTAAAATCAGTCTGGGCTCAGAGAAGTTTGAGTTGTAATCAACATCTGGTCAACCTCAGTGAGGAGCTTACACAATGTCACCTTTAGGTGGCAGGGTGGTCCTATTTGGGACTGAGGGGAATTACAATGTGGAACCTACTCCCAAGATTCCAAATGACATGGACCCTGCAATTACAACTCAATGAATGTACTCTCTGGGAATAATTAGAAATGCATGCAAAAATGTGTGATTCATGATCAGAGAGAACCCTGAAGATCAACAAAATGCCAGTGGATTAGATAAATATGTTATATTCCATAATTATGATAGAATAATGTAGAGGTATTAAATGCATTGCAGAAAAGAAAATATTTAACCTACAACTAATTAATAGTTCTGAAAAAACTTAATCACATGTATATCTTTGAAACATTTTCTTTGAAAACCCATATTTAGTCTTAGCATTCAGTTTTGTTTTCTTAACTTTTCTCACTAGTTTGTTACCATTGCCATCACTCCCATTACCATTTTGCTCAGCATTTACCAAAAAGATTGTTTTTCCTTCTTTGATAATATCAAGAATAGTGCTGGTATACAAATATGCCTGATAAAAGCCTCAGTTATTTGAAGTTATTGCTAAACAAATCTAGTCATGTTAATTCAGCTAATTTGAAACATATGAAAATGAGCAGACTTTGCCAATGGCAAGGAGCAAGATGAAAAAGGAAATATATTTTGTTTTCGAGCTTCTCTCAGTATTTGACAGGTCATGGAAAGTGAAAAAAACAATAAAAATCCACACTTAGAGAAAAATTTATCTGAACATTTTCAAAGTTTTATTTCTTCCAAAGCCAAGCAACTGTTAGGTGTCACGTATCTTCCAAACCATAACTGTTAAACATTCCACTTTTCCTTAAATGGAAAATAAGAATGCCTTAGTTTTACTAAAATGACCTAAAGTTAATTGTTAGCATTTTGAAAACAAGCATGAGATAATGATCTTACTCTTTTATGTTTTATATAACTAATATATAAAATTGTATGTGATCCTATATTGTAATAGATAATAATTCCTCATATTAGATCCTTCATATCTAATGAATTTCATAAAATTGAGGTAGAAAAATTTGAGTGTCATTGGCCCGTCCAGTTCTTTCTCAGATTACAAAGACATATCTTCTATTACTTCCCAATCTTTAGTTGAAACTTTGATTACAGCTAGAGAAAATTATGTCAGCATTTGTTTTGGGGTCATCTTACCCTAATTAGTTATTCTGGATTCTGTGTAACATATGGATTCTTGGCTTATGTAAGGAAAATAGCAAGTGAGTCAGTGTTCTTTTCAATGACCAGGTTTATAATACTGTGTTCCACTGGTCATCAGCCAAATGCTGGAGGTTCCAGCAATGTTAAATCAAGGTAGTTCCTCCTTTGGGTCTCTCCACTAAGAAATTTTATATTCTAATTATACAAAACAGAAGTTTATAGATATTAAGTTATTTTCATCATGCAGGATATTTATAGCTCATTTTAAATATGTGCTAGATTTATTTTTAAGATTACATAGATTTTTAAAATTAAATCATCAGATGTAATATGTACAAAACATTATCTCTGTGTTGTTTATCAGACATATGCATAGTGCCCAGAGTGTCAATAAATATTCATTAAACTAATAAATGATGGGACTAATATACTTAGAAGGCAGTATTTTTAAATGTTTTCCAGGAGTTATCACCTTTAATTTTCTGTAAGTATATAGGGGATTAATAAACTTCTTTTCCTGTGTGAGATGTATGTTAATTAACTTGATTGTAGAAATCATTTCACTATGTACATGAGCATCAAATCATCATGCTATATAACTTAAATATACGATAGAAATAAACTGAAAAAAGTAGGCAATGATACTATTTATGAATTAGTGAGTGAAAAATAGGATATGTATTCCCTGATGTTGTCAACAGAAAGCAGGATAAAAAGAATTTAAACTATGGTTTGAGATTGTTTGTAAACTATTAATCAAAGGGAAATAAAGTCTTTGAGTATTCATTCTTTTTGAGATAAATCAGAAAATCTGTACAGTCAGGAATGGATAGGTAGATATGGAGGAAGAGGAAAGGGCAATGGACTGAAATCCAGAAACTTCAGGACTTTAAGAAGTAAGTTCATTGGGAATTCCCCGGCAGTCAAGTGGTTAGGACTCTGCACTTTGACTGCAGGGCGCTTGCGTTGGATCCTTGATTGGGGAACTGAGATCGCACATGCTATGCAGCATGGCCAATAAACAGAAAATGGACCTCACTGAGAATGATAAAGCAAGTGATAATTAAAGCCTGAAGTTAATGACCAGGGAAATAGGAAGTTTCGAGTTTTATTTCACAGGTGGTACATTTCTAAATGATAAGACATTCTGGGATGTACCCATGAGAAGAATAGCTGGAACGGATTATATATTAATATATTGATACAATAAATGACAAGTAGCAAAGAAACCAGGATGCTGGAGGAACTGTCTTCATACATCCTGGCTCAGAGTTATGGTGGGGATTGGTGTAGAGGGAGAACCAAGTATAAGTATTTTCAATACTGAGGAGCAGGACCAGAGAGCGGGCTGAGGGCAGAGACAAACGGAAAAGAAAGTGGCACAGTTAGCAAGCAGAGACCACAAGAAGTAGCTGCTTTTACAATGAGTGGAGCCTTCCCGATCTGAAAGCAGCGTGAATTACAGGGATCTAACTTTTGTTGGAAGCGAGGAGCACAGGGTGGAGGGAAGGAAAGACCATTTTTTCCTGGATGGTACAGCAGAAGCAACGGCGCCTCAAGGACAGTCGTGTTTCAATTAGAGCCAAAAGGCATCGCGAATGTCTGAAGGAGAGGGGCATGTCTTCATTAGAGATGGAGGGAAAAGGAAAGGAGGAGTGAAATGCTGGTTCGGGAAAGAGTGCTGTGTTTCCCCAGTGTTTTAAAGTTGGCTATTATTTCTTAATTTGAACAGAGATCATTGGTTTCTAAATATGCCAGATTAACTCAACCCAGAACTTTAGCTTTGAGAGGATCTGGCAAAATGAATGCCACTTTTTTTTTTAATAACCTCCCAGCTAATATGGATTTACACACACTATCAAATCACAATCATGTGGGGAAGCACTAAGCAGATTTGCAATTTTGCCTTTGAACATCCAAGTTCTGGGAGTGCTGCTTTCCAGTCTTGCTTCACACTTTCATGGAACTGCTGCTAAAAAAAGGATGTGTAAGAAAGATGTCGATACCGTCTCCTGTTTAGCAGTATGAATGTATGTTGCTAGGTGAGTTTGCCATGGGTTATTTCACTTTTAATTATTAAAATATTAGATTTTGACTCTACCAGAAGTTGCCTCAATATTCTTTGCAAAAATACGTAATCAAGAACAAAGATTAGTATTAAAAATTTAACTCTTTAGATATGTTCTGTATATTGACAAACGTTCTGTTGTTATATTTAACTTTAGTAATTCCATCTTGTTTTCCATTTAATTTCCTTTTCCCTTTTCATCTCTCCCCCCACCCAGATTTACTACTTTCTTTTAATTATTTAGGTATTTGAAAGTTCTGCAGCATATTTCTATTTTTATGGTCTCCATTATGTTTTTACCAAGTATCTTTAATCTATAATTTCTGTCACTGTAGAGAATTATTAAAATCTGTGAATTCTTCTCTAAATAAAATTAGACTCTGCACAGTTTTGCTTCTCTGGATTGATTTCTCCTCTAACTCTAGTGCTTGTTGACAT
>SJYC01068878.1:0-33829 GCA_006408675.1 Madoqua kirkii
TAGTTTTTCTCTTATCTTTATTATTTTCTTGTTTCTTCTTTATTTGAGCTTGTTCTGCTTTTATTCTCATAATGCCTTTAGATGGCAATTGGCTAATCAGCTTTCAGCCTTCCTTCTATTCTAATATAAACATTTTGGACATAAATTTGTCTATGTGTTCTGCTTTCTCTGTATTCCACAAGTTTTTATATATTTCATCTTTATTGCTGGTGTTTACATTTCAAAACTCATTCATAATTTTTCCTTGATTCACATTCTCTTTAGAAATAAATCTCTTAATTACCAAATATTTAGAACTTTCATAGGGATAATCTTTAGTATTTGTATTGAGAAAGTATATTAATTCTTCATAATTTTATGAGTCTTGTCTTATATCCCATTTGAAATATATCTAGAAGGACTTTATGTTTCATCACTTGGTCAACTTTTGTTAACATTCTACATGGGCTTAAAAAGAATGTATATATGTGAGTTCTTCAATTGTTGGGTACAATAACTGTAGCTGTAAGTTAATTCCTTTATTTTTTTGATCTTTACTGTTTTATTCTATCTCCATGCTTTTCTTTCTTAATTATTATGATTGTTTCCCTCCAGAATGTACCAGACTGGCTATCTAGGATTGGCTAGACATTACAGTAGTTTAATCCCTACACACACATTTTCTTTTCTATTATCTTCTTTTTTGTTCTTCATTTCCTTAATAAGCACTGGAAAATGTGCCCTCTTAAGATCAAGCACTGGATATGCCTGTGTCCTACTCAGAGATGGTTAGGATCCCAAAGACAATTCTAGGTCTTAAAAAGTAATAGTCTCTTTTGTTCCAGGATGGTGGTAGTTTTGACAATAAAATATCCTTAAAATTTTGATTGGCTTCTTAAGTATTTGATTATAGACAGCTTTATGCTTCAAAAAGAATAGTCAATTATTTCTTGGACATAAATTTGTTATGACTGACCATAGTCCTTTGTTCTCTTACCCCCATGTCTTCTCTTGCTCTGAGTCCACCTCTTTCTCTCTATCTCATTGTTCTTTCTTTGGTTCAACTGGGCTGCCGTGAGAGTCCACATGTGAATTCTTTGTTCCCTGATCTCTTTTGCCCTGCTGAGAACATCTGCTGGCTACCAAACCAGCAGAGGGACTTTTACTCTAAACACCATAAGCAATGAATCTAAGAAGAATATTCATGATGGGCCTTACCTTTACCACTAAAGAAACAGATGAAGTCTAATTTAGAGGGTTGCCACTGTGGCTGTTGTTTAGTTGCTCAGTTGTGTCCAACTCTTTGTGACTCCTTGGATGACTCCTCTGTCCATGGGATTTCCCAGGCAAGAATATTGGAGTGAGTTGCCATTTCCTTTCCAGGGATCTTCCCAACCCAAGGATTGAACCTGCATGTCCTGCATTGGCAGGTGGATTCTTTACTGCTGAGCCACTAGGGAAACCAATTTAGAGGGTAACATAAAACAAAATAATGGTCTATGATATTTTTCATAATTCAAGGTAGCAAATACTAAAGTTCAATGAACAATCAACAGATCACCAAATGCTTAGCCATTTACTTATAATTTCCTTTCAAATAAAATTTCATTTTAAAAGATGTCCATATTTTGCTATTTTTTAAAAAAATCTGGTGTATTGAGAAACAATTTAGTTGTAACCATCACAAAATTTTGAAGCACTTTTCATTTTTATGGAAGAAATACTATGAAATGTATTTGGTTCAAATTCACTTGAGATGAGTTAGATATGTATTAATAATATTATGAAAATATGTTTTATTTGCTGTGTACCAGAGTGAATGCTCTGTCACTCTGCTAAATACTGATATTTTGATTTACTTGATAGAATTCCAAAGACCATCACCTTCTGTGAAAAAGAGCCAGATAATACTTCCATGTTGTCCTCTTCTAGGCAATACGAAATGAGAATGCACTTGATTTTCCTCAGGCATTTACAAGGTGAAATTAAATAGGAAAGTGTCCAAATAACACTAAGATGAGGCTTTTCCTCTGCCTTTGTGTGCGTGCTCAGTCACTCAGTCATGTCTGCCTCTTTGTGACCTCATGGACAGTAGTCTACCAGGCTCCTCTGCCCATAGCATTTTCTAGGCAAGAATACTGGAGCAGGTTGCCGTTTCCAGCTCTAGGGGAACTGCCCAGCCCAGGGATGACCCATGGCTCTTGCGTTTCCTGTACTGGCAGGTGGATTCTTTACCACTGAGCCACTGAGGAAGCCCCTCTGCCCTTTAACGTCATGCTTTTACCTTTGGTTGTACTTGGGCTATGGAAGTTATAACAAAATCTGCTAATGCAATGCATACAAATGATGGGTTCTTTCAACAAATCAGCTAGATTTTATACTCTACTGCAGAATTTTAATATTCAGAAAACAAAAAAAGACAAATAGTTATGTATATGAAGCAGAAATGTTTTTGCTCAGCTTGAGGAATTTCACGTAGGAAAGTTAGTTCTGTGTAGCTAGGAGTTTATTTCCCGATTCATCCTTGGGATCACTGGATGTGGTAATTACAGGCACATTTTCTGGGCTTAAAACTTCCAGCAATTTTCCACATTCTTGCTAAGAATCATTAATAGATGAGTACGCATATGATGAGAGAGTGGTATGGCAGGGGGAAGTTGGACATAGCCAGACTCAGACTAGACACCCGTTTTAGCTGTGGAAACAAGAACAACCTAACCCATTTCTAGGCTAAAATCACCATTTCCTAAAATACCATATTAGTGACAGTAAATAGACATTTCAAAAGAAAATAACATTTGTGCTATTAAACTTTTATGGAATAATTTGAGCTGTGCATTCTCATAAACATCAATTTCACATCTGGCTGAGGAAGCCTGAGTTCCAGCAAAAAAATGTTCCTCCAATTTGGCAGAAGTTTCTTTAGAAGACCCAAGGAAGATGAACACTAAATAAATATTTAGAAGCAGAGCTGAATCAGCTTTTCATCATCTTGTTTCTGGTGATGTGCATGAAGAAAATGTTCATGGTCACTTATTTGTGAAGGAAGAGATTTTCCTTTCATTTACCTTCATGTATAAATAGTTTAGAGGAACATGTAACAAATTTCAATCACAGCATCATAAGCCCATTCTTTTTTCCCACTTAAATTTATTTTAATCTCTTCTTAAAAGCAGAGGTTGAAAATTATTAATACAGCAAAGCAGGATATTGAATGAGATTTTTTCCCCTTATGTATACATACGTGCATATGTGTTTCTTCTGTACCAGGACCCAGGATCTTTTCTCAGTTACATATTTCAAGTGATTTTGAGATTCATTAATAGAAACATTTGCACTAAATATAAAGGTGTTGATCTTCTATGAGATCACATCATTAGTCTCAAAAGTCTTTCTATTTCCTGGGATAACTTTTGATCTATATAACATCACTGCTAAAAACTGCCTTTCAGTGAACAGCATGTATAATTCTCTGATGTCCAGGTAGGACCATAGTTTTCCCATATTATTATAGCTGTCTACTATTGTAATGGGCAACAGACTACACACTAACGATTGTTTTATTTTTCCTAAAATTGCAAATGAATACCTCAGCGGCTATCAGTTTGACATTTAGCACCAGAGAGTTTACTTTTCTACGACATCTAAGTCTATTCTAACTTTTCACTCCTTGCTTGTATATTCCAACAAAACCAATTTTTCTTTTCTCTCCATAAGATGTAAAGTCATTAATGTTGAAGACTTTCCTGTAGTTTATTTTGAAGAAAAACAAGCTAATTAAATCTGTTTCATCGACTTAATGTTGACAGAAAGTGCTGGAAAAGGCCACAGCTGACTGTGTTGATTTATTTTTAAACTCTAGCAAGTGGTTGCTTTGTGTTCCAAATAGATATCTGGGAGGAAAATGAACTCATTCCGCTCATTTATAAAATTCTTGGGCTTGAGGTGAAACTATCTGAGACAAATTAATAGGTCCCTTCACGGATGTTGTTCTTCATTTCCCTAAAGAAAAACATTGAACATTCCAGAATTGTTAGAAATCTTAAAAATAACACCAGTGAGTTCAAGGCTGTTGGCTCATTCCCTTTACATGTTTATTTATTTATTTATTTATTTTGGATTTCATGATCATGGACTATCCCCTGGACCTACTAGCATCTCAGAAGAGTGCCTACTGCTCAAGTTTAACAACAACAACAGTTTTGACAGATAAGCACAGGCTGATCATGGCGGAGTTACATCACTTTTTTCAAGCCTTTAAGAGTGTCCATTATGCTATGGATTATATGCTAGTGTTGGGAGAAGAAAAAAAGATAAAATCCTAGTCATTGATCAGTAAACTCTATTTGATTTATTCAGTCTCATGCACCATAATGCAGAGACAGGCTTCACTAAATGCCAAATGAGTAAAGGAGGTAGTACTTACTTCCAGCAGGCTCTGTGGCAGTCATCCAAACATCCAGACAGTAGGAACAGAATGGGAAGAGTCTGGGGAAGAAGATACAAGAGATGAAGTGGTGGGGAGGAGGGGGAGAGGGGCAGGGTTGTGAAGATTAGAAAGGAAATAATACATTTTGGAAGATCCTGACCTGAGAGCTGGAATGAGGCACTGAGGGCCTAAGATCCAAGGCATTCCACAAATCGGACATGGCAGAAGGTGGAGAACGCTGTTTATGAAAATTGTCATTTTGTTCTGATAGAACTGAAGAGACATGTAAACCTTTTGAATAGGCACTGTGATGCTTAGAACAGTCGTGAGGGAACGCAAAAGAGCCTGCAAGGTGGATTACCAAGCAACTGCTCCCAGTTACATCAAAACACACACCTGTGGCGGATTCATGTCAATGTATAGCAAAACCAATACAATATTGTAAAGTAATTAGCCTCCAATTAAAATAAATAAATTTATATTAAAAAAAGAATATGCTCCTCTGTGACCAGAAACCCTCCACTGCTTTGCATTTCAACTGAAGTCAGGCGTGAGTCCCCACAAGCTCAACACAGCTGGTCCCCACCTGTCTTCACTCTCATGTCTTGCTCTGTGCCCTTGTCATCACACTCCAGCTCTGCTGCTCTCCTCCATCTCCAGACAGGCCGACCTCAGTCTTCCCTCTCATCCTTTGCCCTCATTTCCCTGCCCAGGAAGACCCTTCTCCATGTTTGAACTTGTCCCATCATTCAGTGTTCATCTCAACTTGACCTCTGTCAGAGACCTTCCAAGACCCCATTACCTTATTGTGTTTGACAACCTCCCCTCCACCAACAAGCCACTCTCTGCACACCACCCTGTCTGCACTTGTGAAGAACTAAGATTCTCTATTTATTTACTTTTTTACTTTTAGTCCACTGCCTCCTGATAGAGGCATGTGGAAAGCTCCATGAGAAATGGAGTTTGCATCTGTCTTTGTTCACTGCTTTATACTTAGCACCTAGGAGAGTGTCTGGAAGACCTCCTGTAGGTATGGGTTAAGCGAATGAATGAATTGGAAGGGTGAAATTATAACTCAAGGCTGAAAGGTCTGTGAGTGGTA
This sequence comes from Madoqua kirkii, assembly GCA_006408675.1. Classification (NCBI taxonomy): domain Eukaryota; kingdom Metazoa; phylum Chordata; class Mammalia; order Artiodactyla; family Bovidae; genus Madoqua; species Madoqua kirkii. Next base: position 5,511 of record SJYC01068878.1, read on the forward strand.
GATAACGCAGCACCTAAACACAGTTTGAGTACTGGAGCTTCTCACAGCTCCACTTCTGGTGCCCACATGTGGACAGTACACTATGTGATGATCCAGATTCTGTGATCTAACTTCATAGTCAGACGTGAACAATAGCCTGATTGTTCACAATCCCCTTCAAGAGAAAATGGGATGAATTTGGAAGGCAGAGGAGCCTGGCGGGCTATAGTCCATGGCGTCGCAAAGAGTCGGACACGACTGAACGACTAACACGTGCACACAAGCGCGCATGCACACACACACACCTTTTGTAGTAGAAGTCAATGCCATGGAAACATCTGATACTTGGTTCAGACTATAAAACTAATACTCTAGCTGTAACTTGTGGATGGAAAACTTGAGGAAATTCTCTGGTTTCTTAAACTGGTTATAATCTTTGATTGTCTTCTAATAACACCCTGTTTTATGTTTTACATATTAATGATACCACACTAGGACTATTTCATGAAACATTCTGTGAAATATTTGGAATAGTACTTAGAGTTCTCCCAAACCATCAGCATCCTCACATAAGATAATCAGAAAACAAAATAAATCCAAAAGGAATTTGATAATGCTGACTGAAATTATGTAAATCCAAACCCCATATACTCCCTCAAACTCTTTTTAGGTACTTGGAACCATTAATACCAATTAAAAATCAACCATGAACTAATGAAGGTTTAGCTTTGCAAAAATTTAATGAAAGTATTTATAAACTTATTTTCAAATATTCTAAGTTAGATAATAAACTGTCTTAACAGACATTCATGGCTCTTTATAATCTGGGTAACTAAATGTTTATAAAAACAAAGAATGCTTTTGAATATAATGAAGGAAGGTAAGTTTGGGAGAAAACTGTATAAAATTTTAAAGAAACTGGAGGACATTAAAGTCACAACTTTCACTGCATTATGTTTGTGTGCAATGCCAGCACGTCTCTTATAGAGACAGGCATCCAGTCTTCTACTCTACATACAGACACAGCTCACTGAGCATGTTTTGTTGTGAGCAGATGAGTCTCAGATTGCCAGTGATAACTGATTTTACCAAATTTCCATAACAGAATTACTACAGTCCAGATTAGTGGTTTGCAAACTGTATGATAAAATCCCTTAAAAACCCTTAAAAGTACTATAGAAATTGATCACAAATCTAAAGTGAGATAGTTTGACTTTTTGTTAGATTTCCAGGCAGCACAGCAGGAAAAATAGAAAAGTTGTTTATTCTGAGTGACTAAGTTCTGGAAACTCACTAATAATAGCTTGTGGGCAGCTGAATGAACAGAGAATGTTGCCGCTGCCACAAATGCCAACTCGAATAAGACGTGACACAGTTGGATTCCACCATACTTTTAGATTTCAACCACAGAAAGAAAGGCCACCCACACTCACAAGACAGATTAGAAAGGAAAGAAAAATCCCAGAAATTCTTACTAAAAAAAGCTACATCTGATACTCTAGCTTTGTCTCCAGGTCTCACAATCCTTACCGAGAGTGTTTAATTCAACCTCCCAGGTCTTTCTTGAGCTTATGGTACTAAAGGTAAGGTTTAAGTGTCTAGTGCAGGGTCAAAGGGCAGAGCTCTAGAGAAGTTCTATAGAAACAGATAGGAGCAGTTACGGGCAGTGGTTTTAGTCACAAAGCAACAGATTTCATCTGTGTTAGGAATTTGTCGTGTGCATAAGTCAGTCTTCCATGCTACAGAATGGAGCTGGTGCTCTCAGGAGAGGCCCTCCCTGGAGAGAAGGATGCTGGGTAACGACCTCTGTGTGTCTTGTGGGCAGAGGCTGCAGACTGCCAGCCGCAGTTGTCCAATCCTGCAGAGGCGCGCATCAAACAGCGCCCCCTACAGGTGTCTCCAGGTATCCAGGGAGTCAGGGAAGTCAGAGGGGTGAAGAACCCGGAGGGTCTGGAGCTTCTGTCATGCCCTGAGGTGTTTGCAGCCAGGTAGGTTTCGTCTTGACTTCAACTGACTATCAGCTCTCGACGGGAAGGGCCCAGGACTCTCAGCAGTGTATTTAAACTACTTATTGGTAAATAATTCTGCAAAGGAGAATCTGATCTGTGTAAAGCAGGGGGAATACCACAGGTTTTTGACCATGTTTTCCCTTTTCCCACCATTGGCAGCACAATCGTCCTCATGATGTTTCACCATGTCAGTGACTGGCACTGGAGAGTCAGCCCATTTGTCATGGTACGTTTGTCCTCAGAATACTAGGTGGCCTGAAATTTAAAATAACTTTTTGCCAAAGACCTGAAGTAATTCTATACAAGATACACTCAAGGGGAGACTTCAAATAAGACAGTGTAGTTTGGGGCATCCTTCAATACTCTATATACAATTCAGAATTTTATTTAAAACTATTTTTTGCCTGACAGCATGTAGAATGTTCCAGTGAATCCAAAGAAGGTTGGAAAGAAGGAAAATACTTATATTGTGTTATGCACACCATTTCCACTATTTATGATGGCAATGGCACTCCACTCCAGTACTCATGCCGGGAAAATCCCATGGACGCTGGAGCCTGATAGGCTGCAGTCCATGGAGTTGCTAAGTGTCGGACACAACTGAGCGATTTCCCTTTCACTTTTCACTTTCACGCATTGGAAAAGGAAATGGCAGCCCACTCCAGTATTCTTGCCTGGAGAATCCCAGGGATGGGGGAGCCTGGTGGGCTGCCGTCTGTGGGGTCACACAGAGTTGGACACAACTGAAGCGGCTTAGCAGCAGCAGCAGCAGCAGCAGCCCAATTTTGTCATCAAATTCGATACATCCAAATAAGATACACCAAAAATCTCAGAGTGCCACCAAATGCTTCACCAGCTTCTCAGTCTCAGCCCAAATTGCTGTGCTGTGTCATGAAGCAGTAACTGCCCAGAAGATCATTAGTTCAAAACCAACCACACCAAGACTGGAAAATATGGTGCAGAGAGAGGAGGAGGATATAAGCTTGGAAATCCAGAGAGAAACAGTTCTGCCAAAGGGATATACAGATTTGCACAGTTTGCAACCTGCACATGGGCTCCAGGCTGAGCTGGGAGATAAGACCACCAGAAAATCTAATGTATTGCATCTCTCCTTCCCAACATGGATGTACAATATTTGCTGTGGACAAGGCTAAACATGCCCAAGAGCTAATGCACTCTCTAAAAATGAGCAAATACCCAAAACACCTCGCCCTCCGATTGAGATGATTCTAAGTCACAGAACCTATAGCTTCCTGAAGACCGCAGAGGACCTGTGCTGCAGTTATGGTACCAGCATAAGCAATCCTCCCTTCTTAGCATCACTTCCTTACTCCCTTACTAAATCAGCTTCCAAATAAACTACTTGCAATCAAATTTTGTCTTTGAGACTTCTGAGAAAACCAACCCAAGTTACCAAGCATAGGTCCTGATCATACACATATCACCATTCCATATGATGATTTCCAACATTCATGAAAGCAAGTTTGCATTTTATTTGCAATCATGTTTTGGAAGCAGAGAGATTTTTATTATATCCATTCTTACTGTCTAAATGATCACAGTTTTAATTATAAATATTATTTAGTAGATATTGCTATTGTCTGTGCAAGTAATAAATAAAATAATATCCTTCCATGGTTAAAGTGCATTTTCCATAGTAGCAAAGGTAATGAATAAATGCTACACAGAGGCAGGAGAATTTTGTTTAGTTAGAAAGATAATCAATCTGACCTATCTTAAAGGACACATAGTTTTAGAGATCTAAGGGAAAAAAAAATCTAACAAATCTTTAAATATAGCTTTGAATTTGCACTTGCAAAGGAAAAGCTAAAAAACCTTTGTATATACAGAACTCCTATATACATAAATCATAATTCCTTTATATAGTTTTATGAGATTAATTTTGTAGTAGAAGAGTTGTGGGTATTTCAAAAATTACTGATTATCAAAGCAATTATAAAAACATTTTCCAATATGCTAAATAATTTCCAATCATCCTAATTTCCAAACAGGAATCTTATTATATAGGAAACAGACCTCTAAAAATAGTCAATGCATTTTTTAAAAAGTAAAGGATATTTCTGTATTAAAAGAATCCTGTCATAAAATTTAGCAGCCAGACAAACCTTTGGCAGGATTGACCATAGAATGGCACTGTGGGGAAATTGAACTGACACCACAAATATGTTTGAATATTGTTTTGTTCCAATATTATGTAAATGCTGCAAATCTAAAACAGAAAGTTTATGTAAAAGATGCCAAGTGGATCTCTGTGTATGCTTCATTCCTTGTTACTTAGGAAATGTGCTTTCTGCTTAATGATGCTGAAAATCACTCCAAGGACACAGAGCCAAATATGCAGGGGACCCATTGCCTGGTGTAATTTGCAAACCATCAGTTATTTCTGTCATAGGCATGAACTTTGTTTAAAGTGCTAGTAGCAGAGGGTGAGTAACTGTTAAAAATTGTAACACAAGACTCAGAGGGCAAGCAGCTTTTTAACAAACTCCAGCTAGTATGACTGGTGAAACAAGCACCACTTAGATAGTAAGCACAACAGTAAATCTTTGATGTAGAGATAACAGGGCAATTTAGAGCAATAAACAAGCCAGTGATATTTTCAATCTGTGTGCTGGAGGCCTTTCATACAGTCTAAAACAGACTACAAGAACTAATTGGCCAACCAATAAATACAGTAGTAAGTTAGGGGTGTTCTTTCAAATTTAATCTTAACTTCTTTTATGAATGTTAACATAATCTTTAAGTTACATTTAGGAAAATCATTTTTTTGAAATTTTTAATTGAAGGATAATTGCTATACAGAATTTTGTGGTTTTCTGTCAGACATCAACAAGAATCAGCCACAGGTACACCCATGTCCCCTCCCTCCAGTTTAGAGTAGTAAAGCTGATTTGACATGTTGGCCATATTCATAATCAATATGTATAAAGACTAAGTCAGAAATCACTCAGATGATCAGATTTTTTTTAAGGCATATTTTTTTTCTTTTTTCTCTCTAGAAAGATGCAAAACTAAATATTACCCAATAGTTGTTTGGTAATCTAAGCAAATTCCAATGGCTTAGCTATTACTATATTGGTTTTTATAACAAAATTTATGCAAGTAAATGTATTGACGGTGCTTCAAATTTATTGATGGCTTAGTAAAAATGTATTAGTTTTGTGGTTAGCTGTCTATTATGAAGACAGAAATAGTTGTTTTGTTTTTTTTGCAAACCATAGAATATTAAGTTTAATCTTTGTGATGATTTCATTTCTGGTATGATTATAGTATATTTGACCACCTATTGTGGACGTGAGTTTGAGTGAACTCTGGGAGTTGGTGATGGACAGGGTAGCCTGGTGTGCTGCAATTCATGGGGTCGCAAAGAGTCGAACATGACTGAGTGACTGAACTGAACTGATTATGGTAAAGTCAATATATTTCTCTTTCGGGAAATATGAGAGAGAAAAGACAAGGCATAAGCAAGATGTGTTGAATTTTCAAAGTTTTGAAGGAATGAAAATACTTCTGCAGAAAGATAGGAAACAGCATATAAACTGAGCATATTTTAGATTTTTCATGCTTAACTCACTATCAGAGTTATCATGTTATTCTATTTATACCTTTCTTGTTTCCATTATTCATATCTTGTATATTATGGCCTAAGTAATTTACATATTTGCTTACCAGTTAGGATGTTGTAATAATCTCAAACTGTTTTCTGAGGGAAATGTTGACCTTGGCTTCAGGTACTCACTTTGACAAATTCTGTAGGGAATTAAAAGTAATCTGTTCAGATACAAGTCAATTTGTCTTCTTAAATTAAATATACATTATATATATATATATATATATAATATATGAACTCAAGTCCTTTAAAATCTTACCACTTTTCAAGTTCCATACCAAGGACAATAAATTTGCCCTTAATTAAAACCATAAAAAAGAACTCTATTGTAAGCACTTGCTAAAAAAATATATCCTGAAATTTGCTGCTGCCTAAGTCTTAATAGGAGTTTGATAATACTCATAGAATATCAGTTGCAGAGTATATAAAATATTTTATAGGGTATTTTATAAATATTAAATTTACCCCTGGGTGAAACTGATTCACTTGAGAACCAAGCAGACTACTGCTTTGACTCAACTTGTAATCAGTTTTTACTAGAGAATTTCACCTTGACATAATGCCATGAAAAATGACTACATTTGATCATGAAGCTGTGTCTGAGGACACTACTATACAACATAACTTTGGTTGTTTGAGGATTTCTCTTAAGATGTAGTGTCACATTCTTTTTTTTTGTTACATGGTAGCTCAGGGCCAGATCTGAATCTTATCGCTACACATGCATAAATTAATTTTACCTCTTGCATTATCAGATTTTCTATTCAAATTTTACTTGTAACATGATAATACCTATTTGTCTTCCCTGACAATATTTATTTTTATAAACCACTTTCAATTAGACTTTTAATTTTTCTTATGAGTTACTGGGAACTCTTTAAGGGTATTAGCTGTTACATGTTAGCAGATGATATGATAATGTTATAATTCTATTTTTTATCTTTAAAATTTTTTTAATTAAAAAATAATCTTTATTTTTTTAGGTGCCCTGTGTTGCATGTGGGATCCTAGTTCCCTGATCAGAGATGGAAATGATGTCCCCCACATTGGAAATGCAGTTTTAGCCACTGGACCGCCAGGGAAGTCCAATCATGTTAGAATTTTAGACCAATTACTGTTAGTCCATGGAGTCACAAAGAATCGGACACAACTGAGTGACTGAACTAAACTGTTGGGACAACAAGAGAAATAGGTTAGGGATAAAGGTACTAGAGAAAAGACTGAAGAGAGAACAATAACAAAATCCAGTGAATCAGAAAATGAATTCAGAGAGTAAGTGCTGGTAGACAGAGAGAGGAGAAGACAGAGGTTAGAAATGTTCATGGGATAGCAGTCAAAAGGTTTGGTTGCCAGTTGGATGTGTTTATTTAAGATAAAGGAAATGAAGGAAGGCAACTCTAGTGTCTGCCTTGGAAAATCTAGTGGTTGGCAGATCAGGGACATAGAAGGGTTAATGTGGGAAGAGCATTTGGAGCTTGAGATGATCTGGAACAAGTCAGTAAATACATTCACTAGGAAGCTGGATATGCAGAATGGGGATGGGAGAGGCATCCTGGAGATAGAGTCACCATCCTATGATTAAGAATCAAAGTTATGATAGTGGATGAGGTTGTCCAGGGAGACAATGTAGAATTAGAATTAGTGGAGGACTGTGTTTTGGGGGAAATTGACATTTAAGTGATTGGCAGACAGAGCTGACTTCATGATATAACTTAAAAATTAAAAAGACCATAGAAGGAAAGTCTAGACAAAATCAAGTTTCCAGAAGAAAAGGGCTCTTAAAAATATCACCCAGTAGACAAAAGTTCAAGTAGAAGGAAAAGTGAATGGGGTATATTGCACGATTAGAAGGCTATGTATACCTTAGACCACAGTGGTTCCATGCATTGGTGACAAAAAAGACTGATTACATGAATGTGAAGATAAATTAGGTACTCAGTGCATTTATTTACAGAACCGCTTGAAGACAATTACAAAACTAGACCGAGATCAACATAAAAAAGAAAACTTTTGACCACTATAACATGAAATCGATACAAAATTCTCCTAATAAGATATGATTTAAGAGCCTTTAAAAGTATAATCAAGGTACCTATTACTCAAATACTGCATACAGTGGGCCAAAGGAGAAACATCATAACCACTTTAGTTTCAAGAAGACATTAATGTCACTAAGATTCTCTCATAAAAATTCTGAGTCAATCTGAATGAACTTAGATTTGAAGGAAAATTCCTTAACACTGAAAGAATAATTCAATCCCAAAGTCCAATAATTAAATATTATATTTAATAGCAAATGTAACCTGGTTTTATAATATTAAGCTACTGAAATAAAATAATACATATTAACAGAAAGAAAGCTGAATATAATTCCACTTGCTGGAAACACAACTATTTTCTCAAATAAAGAAGACTGAGCGTTTACTTTCCATGGAGGCTTCATTTGGTTACCATTTGATGTTGGCATAGATAATTCTGTTCATGTTTTTCTGGCCAGGGCTGAAAGACTTAATATTGTCTCTTCTATTATCATGCCAGCTTCAAGACTCTTTTTCATAAAAAACTTATTTTAATCATTTAACATGCAAATGTTAACTATCTTGGAGAAACTCTCATATTGTAATTTTCTCTGACATTATTGAAAATTTTATGGCCATATTGTGTAATATCTTTTCATGCAAGCAATATGTGTACATATTGGCAAGAGGGGCTACCATGTAATTTTAATTTCTGAAATAAAGTTGTCATGCAGAACATCCCTTTCCAATATTGGTTTTAGCCATATAAGAAAATACCTAAAATGACCCTTTCCTGGTTAGCTACTATTTCAGTACACTGCAAATCTATTTAGAGATAATTCTTTGAGTTCTTCTCCCACTTCCTTATGTAAAGTTTTTCTAAGCTCCAGGAGTGCACAGTTCAGTTCAGTTCAGTCGCTCAGTCGTGTCCAACTCTTTGAGACCCCATGAATTGCAGCACGCCAGGCCTCCCTGTCCATCACCAACTCCCAGAGTTCACTCAGACTCACGTCCATCCAGTCAGTGATGCCATCCAGCCATCTCATCCTCTGTCGTCCCCTTCTCCTCCTGCCCCCAATCCCTCCTAGCATCAGAGTCTTTTCCAATGAGTCAACTCTTCGCATGAGGTGGCCAAAGTACTGGAGTTTCAGCTTTTGCATCATTCCTTCCAAAGAAATCCCAGGGTTGATCTCCTTTCAAATGGACTGGTTGGATCTCCTTGCAGTCCAAGGGACTCTCAAGAGTTTCCTCCAATACCACAGTTCAAAAGCATCAATTCTTTGGCGCTCAGCCTTCACAGTCCAACTCTCACATCCATATATGACCACAGGAAAAACCATAGCCTTACACAACAAATGTACTCTATGAAGTAAGCATATTTTAAAATTAATTTTACTAACTAAAGCCAATATATAATTTGTAGAATAGAAGATAAGATCGATTAGACTGTTATTAATAGCAAACTAATGTATTTAAACTTTGTTTACTGATTGAAAAAGTAAAATACATACACATTGTGGTGAGGGGGGTCATTCTGGAAATGCAGACTTGGGTGTTGCCAGGATGTCACTTTGAAATCTGAAAGGTATTTGTTTTGAATTATGTCACAGTCAATTTAAAGGCCAGATAGAAGGGAGATTTTTGACATAAATACTTTATGCTCTTTGTACAGTATACGTTTTTGAAGACTTTAATAGAGCAGAATGTGAGAAAGATACAAGAAATGTGTCTTCTGGGCCCTGAGGTCTAGGAATGTTTTAACAAATGCATACACTTTAATTAGTTAAAGAGTTTTCTCACTTTCTCAGTGTTAACATTTTTCTATTTGTAAGCTGCTCTGAAGATTCAAGACATGAGGATTTTTGCAAGAATACTGAGACAGGAAGCCAGGTATTTCTGCTGCCTGGATGGAGTGACAGACATCGCTGATCTACATGCATGAGTATGCCTACTGAGAGTCTGTGGTCTAGGTGTGCAAATACTGGTGTCTGACTGTATTAGCTGCAAGGTGTCTGACTTTGAGCAAGTTGCTGCAACTTCCTCATCCATAAAATCGGGTGGTAGTATCTATGATTCAGTATTACTGTGAAATTTGATTTAAATATGCATTCTCAGTCCCTTCTTTGCGACCCTATGGACTGTAGCCCACTTGGCTCCTGTGTCCATGAGATTCTCCAGGCAAGAATACTAGAGTGAGTTTCATTTCCTTCTCCAGGGGATCCTCCCAAACGAGAGATCAAACCTGTGTCCCCTGCATCTCCTGCATGCAGGTGGATTCTTTACCCCTTGAGCCACCTGGGAAGATCCTTGAAACATATACAGAAATCTACATATTACCTTCAGGATTTGAAAGAGCTCAACTGGAATTCCCTCACGTCCACTAGCTTTGTTTGTAGTGATGCTTTCTAAGGCCCACTTGACTTCACATTCCAAGATGTCTGGCTCTAGATGAGTGATCACATCATCGTGATTATCTGGGTCATGAAGATCTTTTTTGTACAGTTCTTCCATGTATTCTTGCCACCTCTTCTTAATATCTTCGGCTTCTGTTAGGTCCATATCATTTCTGTCCTTTATCGAGCCCATTTTTGCATGAAATGTTCCCTTGGTATCTCTAATTTTCTTGAAGAGATCTCTAGTCTTTCCCATTAGTGATGCTTTCTAAGGCCCACTTGACTTCACATTCCAGGATGTCTGGCTCTAGATGTGTGATCACATCATCGTGATTATCTGGGTCGTGATTATCTTTTTTGTACAGTTCTGTGTATTCTTGCCACCTCTTCTTAATATCTTCTGCTTCTGTTAGGTCCATACCATTTCTGTCCTTTATCGAGCCCATCTTTGCATGAAATGTTCCCTTGGTATCTCTAATTTTCTTGAAGAGATCTCTAGTCTTTCCCATTCTGTTCTTTTCCTCTATTTCTTTGCATTGATCGCTGAAGAAGGCTTTCTTATCTCTTCTTGCTATTCTTTGGAACTCTGCATTCAGATGCTTATATCTTTCCTTTTCTCCTTTGCTTTTCACTTCTCTTCTTTCACAGCTATTTGTAAGGCCTCCCCAAACAGCCATTTTGCTTTTTTGCATTTCTTTTCCATGGGGATGGTCTTGATCCCTGTCTCCTGTACAGTGTCACAAACCTCATTCCATAGTTCATCAGGCACTCTATCTGTCAGATCTAGGCCCTTAAATCTAATTCTCACTTCCACTATATAACCATAAGGGATTTGATTTAAGTCATACCTGAATGCTCTAGTGGTTTTCCCTACTTTCTTCAGTTTAAATCTGAATTTGGCGATAAGGAGTTCATGATCTGAGCCACAGTCAGCTCCTGCTCTTGTTTGTGATGGTTGTATATCACCTTACATGTACCCTTCTACTGACATTCCCATACATAATGGCAATTGCAATATGCTACACCTATCTTAATGTTACTTTGCCAATAAAGGTCCGTCTGGTCAAAGCTATGGTTTTTTCCTTAGGAGGGAAAGAGTTAAAATTCCATCAATCCTTGTGTCAATCTCTTGATGATACTCATCTTAGTTAGCTATGCTATCACTGTAATTTTCTCCTTCCCTGTGTTACATTGTAAAATCCGCCACCTCTATCATAGCTTACATAAATTACTAAGGAAAGGGAGAAGGATATTGATGTGTTAGATATATGCACACACACACATATGTACACATAGCAGAGCAAGGTGGTATTTATAAGTAGCTGTTACTGTCCTTGTTATTCTGTCTAGAAATTGGGATGTGTGTTGTGTGTAAATATATATATGTATATATATGTAACATCTCCACAGCGCCTTCATTGTTATTCCCTCTGCCAGCATATAAAGTAGAAGAGTTCTGTCTCAGGATAGTTGTTCAAAATTGTAGGTCAGACCATCATTCTTGAGTTATTGAGACCTTGATAGTGTTTCCTATATTGGATTTTGAAGTATCCTAGCCTTTTCACCACTCAGAACAGAAATTTTAAGAATGTACTCCCACAAGATCTCCTGGGTTCCAGTCATGTTCTTCCCTGCATACCTTTTGTAGCAAGAATGTATGTCTTACAGATAACCAAGATTAAACAGCTAAACAAAAATAATAACTCCCTTTTTTTCCCTCTTCTCTTAAAGAAATATAAAAATTGTAACAAAGCATAATGTTGTAATTTAATTGTTCCACTCTCTTTCTTGGTGGCGCATAAATAATGATGAGTCTTATAATGGTAGTCTTAGATTCAGTGAAGGAATGTGAGGTCTGCCACTCTCAGCTCTATTCCAGTGCTTCCCACATCTGTGTCTTCTGGCTGAAGACGCACCACCACCATATACTGGTGACTGACATTTCTTTTGTATATGACTTGTCAGATTTCAGGAAACTTCAGGTTTTCTTGGCAGTAATTTTAAGTTTGAACTAACAGTGTTCATGTATCATCTTTTTCATTGGTGTCCTCATGGTGCTGGCTATCGGGGGTTTTATGTATCTCCATCAGTGTTAGAATTCTGTGTCAAATCAGCAAGAAACTTAAAAATATTTTATTCTGTTTGTTCATTTGATTATGAAATAATCCAGTTGCCTAATCCTTATTTTACTTAGAATTAAAAAAAAATTTAGTTCTTTTGTTTGATCTAGAAAATTTTTATGATTTACTTTTCTAAATAAGAATAATTCTTATTTATTCAAAGGTCTTTTTCATCTTCTGTTATGTTTGTATATTCCATTATGTTTTATCTAAGTTTTATCTTTTTTAAAAAGTACATTAATTTAAAGATTTTAAAAGCCAAGGTACTTTTCAAATATGTTCAAATCATGAGTAATTTCTTTTTTTATTGAAAAAATTCTCAAGTTTCTTCCCAATTACAGCTAGAATGACATATTCCTATCTCAGTTTTACCTTAGCAAAGTCTCTAAAATGCTTTCAGCCATTCCTGACTTAACAGGAAGTGTATAAGAGGGATGGTTGGAATTAAAAGAACAGTTTGAACAGATTGTAGTTAAAATACCTTTGCAAATTTTACAAAATCATTTATCTTTGTGAGCACAGTACTAGAGTCTCTCCTAGGGTGTTAGAATTTCTAGTCTCTCCTAGGGTTTCTGAATTTTAAGCTGCTTTAGCTTCACAGTATACCTGCTGTGGATCTTGGGTTTTAGTTCTGTTGCAGGAAGGGGGACCCTTTCCAGGGCCTGGAAGTGAGCTCTTGTCTAACACTCGGAAATGAATTGTTCAAGGAGACACATGTACTGACAATGCAAAAGATTTTATTGGGAAGGGGAGCCAGGCAGACAGCAGTAGGATAAGGGAACCCAGGAGAACTGCTGAGACTGCTCTGGTGGCAGTCTCAGGTTTTATGGTGATGGGATTAGTTTTTGGGTTGTCTTTGGCCAATCATTCTGACTCAGAATCCTTTCTGGTAGCACACACATTGCTCCACCAAGATAGATGCCAGCGAGAAGGATTCTGGGAGGTGGTTGGACATATGGTGTCACCTTTTGACCTTTCTTGAACTCTTCCAGTTGGTGGTGGCTTATTAGTTCCATGTTCCTTACCAGGACCTCGTGTCATGAAACAAATCATGCAAATGGTTACTATGATGTCTGGCCAGGGTGCGTGGTTTCAGTCAGTGTACTTCCCCTAACAGTTCCCTTTATGAGGGAATGAGTCTCCTCTGCTTGACCACTTATGACTGCCTTCCTCACCCTCCTTTTTCTGAGATCCAAAAGACAGAGGTACATTTTCCCTGCCATTGCAAAGGGCTTAGGTGGCTTCATCCACCATTAAGTATCTACATTTAAAACATTTGGTGAGTCCCTGTAACAGCCCCTAACTACTGTCAACTCTTGAGAATGTCAGATCTTTGAGTGTCCCTAAAAGCACCTCATTTGATTTGAGGTGAGGGTGAAACACCTCTTCTAAATGATGTTGCCTGTCTCACAACTTAATGCACTACAGTTGTCTCCCAGACTCTGCAGCATCTATCTCTAATGTAAATTGGCTAATGTTAACGTATCTGGCTTTATGATCTGTTAGTTTGTAAGAAGCCTCGTCCTTAATTGAGAGGAATTAATACCTATTGTTTTGTGTTCTGTTTGAGGGCTGGTCACCTGATGGAAAAATAAAGAAAACAGATTGATATCTTAGGTATCTGTTTCACTGCTTTTAGTCTTCTGTTTTCTCCTTGAGACCCTGCTTATATGTTCTAGGTCCTACGATAAGTACATGACAAAGGTAAACAGTCCTATCGCATGTGTGTTTTGTTGCTCAGTTGTGTCTGACTCTCTGCAGCCCCATGAACTGTAGGCCACCAGGCTCCTCTGTCCATGGGATTTCCAAGGCAAGAATACTGGAGCAAGTTTCCATTTCCTACTCCAGCGCTCTTCCCAACCCAGGGGTTGAACCCATATCTTTTGTGTCTCCTGCAGTAGCAGGTGAATTGTTTACCACTGGCTCCACCTAGGAAACCCTTTGTGAACATTCAAATACAATATGAAGAATAATGTGGGTAACCTGCCATATGTTAAACCTAGTGCTTAAACCCCATTTAAAAAACCCAGTGTAAAAACAGCTGTTTTATTTGAAGTTATATGAGATTTTAAGAAGATTTCACTTTTCCATGTTGACTTTAAAATAGTCATAACCTAAAAGTTGAAAGTTATGTTTTATTTGGTGGGAATTTTTACGACTTCAAGCCTGGGAGAAAGCATCTCAAGTAATCCTGAGAGAACTGCTCCCAGGAGGCAAGGGGAGGAGCCCAATTATATAAAAGTTTTACAACAAAGGGCAGGTAGTCTGAGCATCAAAAGATTATTGTTAATTTAAAAAAATAACAGATATCCCTAAAAGGAATTCAGCACTTCTCTATGTATGGGAAGATTCAAGAGTCTGGGCTCGCAGAAATCATTCCTTTTATATGTTTCTGAGCTATCCTGGGGCCAATGTCCTGTCTTTTTCACATCCTGAGCTTCCTTGGGGCTCACCATAGGGAGTGGCTGAAGTCTGAAGGCTGCGAGATCACAGGTATTATTCTCCTTCCTGAGTGCCCCCAGCGCTCACCAGCCCACACTGGAGGCCTGCAAGCATTGATAACTATGACATCCTTGCTTACTGATGCAGAAAATATTCCATTTCTTAGCAGCTATTAGTAACTATGATTGAACTTATGAAATTAAATATATTACATAATAAAACATTTAGTAGTAGTTCTTCATCAGATTGTTAGTGAATTCAGATATAATATTGGAATAATATGGGTGATTTTGAAAGTCAAAGTCGCTCAGTTGTGTCTGACTCTTTGCAACCCCATGGACTGTAAAGTCCATGGAATTCTCCAGGTCAGAATACTGGAGTGGGTAGCCTTTCCCTTCTCCAGGGGATCTTCCCAACCCAGGGATGGAACCCAGGTTTCCCACATTGCAGGTGGATTCTTTACCAGCTGAGCCACAAGGAAAGCATGAGTTATTTTGGAGGGCTTCATTTTCCCACAATGTGACAATAGGGAAAACCTATCAAGGGAGGGGAATGAGGATTCATTTCTAATATGGTTGTCTAAGTGGGAGATTTATTAAAGTTTGCTTTCTATACATGAAATAATGCTTTTGCATATATCTACTACATAAAATCTTACTTATATAAGGATCTAAAATTGTGGTTTTTGTGTACTGTTAAAACCTAAGATAATGACAACAAAAGATTTTTCTGGATTTGTATGTGAAGTGTAAGTAGCCTCATTCTGCCACCTTCTGGCTGACTCCATATCTTATAGTGCTATGAATTTAGCGTCATCTAGCTAACTGTTTCTGCTATGGCTGCATCAGATCATCTATCTGGGGACCCCGAGATTTCAATTATAGTCTAGTTAAGCTGTAATGTGGTTCTTGTGCCTTAGGCTCATGTTTATTTCTTAATTCTAAAACGTCAGAGATTATTGAAATAGGGTACCACATGATGATGTGTTGGGTTATTTCCTCTAACGTTATATATTTACAACTACTATTGCTTTTCCACCGATATTAAAACTATATCAAGTTTGTTAGATGTTTCTCATGGTCAAAATAAGAAAATATTTGGAGAATGAGAGAGAAATCAAAGTTGCTGAAATTGCTGCTAAGTTCTTATAGAGAAACTGTCACATTCAGTAATCACTTATCAAAGTTATAAAGGAAAAATGTGTGTGTTAATGAAATCTTGGTATTTTATACACTAGGTTTTATGACTCTAAAGTCTACTTTCATTTATTCCAAAAGATTTTGGTAAAGGCTTAAAACTTAAAAATGTAATTCATTTTCTTAAAAGTATGATATTCTTCCTGGGAGAAGGTAGGAAGTAAGAATTAATACAGAAGATTGCAGTCTTGTCACTTTTTACAACATGCTTTACCTCTCTGTACCTCTGGGAAATTAGATAATAAGACTCAGTTAGACGTGAGTTGTGAGGAATAAATGTTATTTTGTATAAAGTGCTTAAGAACAATACCTAACATACTAAGAAATTAACATAATCAACAATTTTACAACATTCAGAATATATTACATATTTTATATAATTTATAAGTAAATAGATTCCAAAATATCCTAGACAGTAAATTTTATATTTTTTATAGCCAATATTTTTTAAAAGTAGAGAAATTGAAGATAGTGGAAATAGCATAGAAATATATATGATGGACTGTAGCCTAATGAAGGCTGTCTGTTTCCATGTACAGGGCTTCTCAAGTGGCACTAGTGGTAAAGAACCTTCCTGCCAATGCAGGAAACAAAAACGACTCACATTTGACCCCTGGGTCAGAA
This sequence comes from Madoqua kirkii, assembly GCA_006408675.1. Classification (NCBI taxonomy): domain Eukaryota; kingdom Metazoa; phylum Chordata; class Mammalia; order Artiodactyla; family Bovidae; genus Madoqua; species Madoqua kirkii. The sequence goes on from SJYC01068878.1 coordinate 21,923, forward strand.
AGATCCCCTGGAGGAGGGCATGGCAACCCACTCCAGTATTCTTGCCTGGAGAATCCCATAGACAGAGGAGCCTGGTTGTCCACAGTCCATAGGGCTGCAAAAAGTCAGACATGACTGAAGCGAATTAGCACACACACATGCATTTCCATGTACAACTCATCTTTGACTTAAGAAACCTAAAATTATCCCCAAAAGAGCTATGGTGCTCTAAAAATTTAATCAATTCAAAAATATTTATTAAGTGTTTTTTATGTGGTTACTATTGTGTTAGATTCTAGAAGTAGAAAATTATGGAAGAAGCTCATAAAAGAGAAGTATAAGCATATAGTTACTGTACAATGTGTGAGTACAATAATGTGGGTGTTAATACATTTTAGGAGGAGCTAGAATAGAGGAACTAACATTTAAATAGACTTAACAGCTGAGAATTTGCTGGGAGAAAATCATATAAATAAAACTTTTAGATTGATTTTTTTTGACTACTGGTTTTCCTGTACATTCTAAAATTTCAGAATAGTGCTACTATACTTGGGGCTTCCACGTGGCTCACTGGTAAAGAATCTGCATGCTAATGCAGAAGACACAGGTGTGATCCCAGGGTTGGGAAAATCCCCTGGAGATGGAAATGACAATCCATTCCAGTATCTTGCCTTGGAAATCCTATGGACAGAAGAGCCTGGCAGGCTATAGTCCATGAGATCTCAAAAGAGTCAAGCACATCTTAGTGACTTAAAAACTATACTATAATGGCTTTTCATATCCACATTCCCTCAAGAGTGAGGTTTTCAAGTATTTGTATTTTAATAAAGCATCTGCCTGCAATGCGGGAGACCGGGGTTTGATTCCTGGGTCGGGAAGATCCCCTGGAGAAGGAAATGGCAATCCACTCCAGCACTCTTGTCTGGAAAATCTCATGGACGGAGGAGCCTGATAGGCTACAGTCCTTGGGGTCGCAAAGAGTCGGACACAACTGAGCGACTTCTCTCACTTTCACTAAGGAAGACTGGACTTCCATCATAGTAATTCTAGATAAAGGTGAATTGTATTTTTCTGGGCGGACATTTGCGGTGCTGCTCTCTGGGCCAGTAGCTCCCTCCATTCATTCCCTGTTCTGTGGAGCCAGACCTACCCTGCTGGCAGTCAGGTGCTTAAGGCCTAGAACCTGCCCTTGTCTACACTGATGAGGACACTCATGTGGGTGAAGAGAGTGACTCCATTTGTAAAGTGGTGGTGGGAGCTGAGAGGATGATGTTCATTTCTTTGTTTCTGTTCCAGGTATTTAGAAAGTCCTTAAGTGGAAATTTAGAGATGGGGCTGCCTGTACGTTATCTTGGGTAATGTGTCAGTAGTGGTCAGTGGTAAAGTGCTAATCACCATGAAGAACTAAAGGTCTGAGGGAGAGAGTGCCTGTGTCAACCATGATTAGAAGTTTTATATTTTCATATTTCACACAGTTTGGTACTCTGAAAATAGAATCCCACTTTTGCCATCCTTGTCACCTCATTACATTTAGATCTGGTATTTTTTATTGCTGCCATAACAAATTACCATAAATTTAAAAGTTAAAAGCAAAACCCATTTATTATCTCATAATTCTATAAGTCAGAATTCTGACAGGCTCTTATCTGGGGTTTCTGGGGAAGAATCCACTTCCAAGCTCATTCATATTTTGGCAGAATTCAGTTTCTAGTGATTATAGGATCAAGGTCTCTGTTTCTTTGTTCTGTGTTACCTTGGGACCACTCTTATCTCTTAGAGGCCTCTCTCTGGTCTTTACGCATGGACCCTAATATTTTAGAACCAGGAGTGGTGCAGTGAATCATTTTCATCCATGGAATCTGGCAATTTCTTGCCTAGGCTCTTTTCTGCTTCAAGCTGGAGAAAGTTCTCCACTTTTAAGAGCATATGTGATTAGATTGGTCCACCTAGATAATCCACCAGGATATATTTTAAAGTGATCCATTAGTAACCTTAACTGTACCTGCAGCATTTCTTTAGCCATGTATTGTAGCATATTTATAGGTTCCAGGCAATAGATGGGACAAATTGGGGGAGAGGAGGGGATTTTTGCATATCATAAGTCTGTTAGCTTTCAAGTATGGTTTTTGAACCAAATTGGAGATTGTTTATGTAAATGCACAGAGCTAAGGAAAGGGTAAGAAATGTTCTCAAGAAATGGCTGTTGATTTGTTACTATTATTGTTGATATATAAACTGGTAAAATGGAGCTAAATGGAGATCTGTTGAAGATTCCCAAAGGTCCTGGATTAATATGCTAGAGTTTGGATTTTTTAGGCCATGGGAAGTCAATTTGAGTTTGTTTTCCTTGGGAATGACATGGAATCATGTATGACAAATATGATGAGAATCAGATCTAAGATGTTGGGAGTTTGGAGAGAAGAGAAAGTACAGAGAGACTGACCTTTAGAATGCATATCAGACTCACAGTCACCATGAAAGGAGGATTTATTTAGTAGTTAAGAGTAAAATTATTTCCCTGAATAACCAGAAATGTAGAATAGTTGATAACAGATATGCTGTAGGTATAATAAAACTTAGAAAACGATGTGTTCTAGACTCATATCCTGCTCTCTTTTTGGAATCTCCAATTTGATGTCTAGTAAATGTGTTTAACAAATTCTTTCTTTATTAGAACATCCTTTCAACCTCTTCTTCACCCTTCCTCCTCTTAGTAATTGGCATCACTGTTTACCCAGATACCCAAGCCCAAAACATAGGTAATATTTTTTGATAATGTCCTTTTATTCATTCCATCTATCAGCAAATCCCCCCATTACTCCAAAATATATATAATAATGTGTCCATTTTTTTCTCTCCCACCAGTATCTCAGTTCAAGTGGCTATCTCTTATTTGGATGTTAACAGTACTCTCAGTGGTTTTCTCTGCATCTACTCTTCTTCTCAAGTTAGACTGTTTCACAGTCCATTCTCAGCTCAGTAGCTTTACTGTTTCTCTGCCTCATTTTTCTTTAAAAATATTTAATTCATTGTTCCTTCTGCTTGATGTACTCTTTTTCCATCTTCCCTCAACTTTCTCCTTTTAATAATACTTCAGATCTTACAATGCAAAAAATGTCATGTTATTCTGACACATCTTCTCTTATTTTCTTTCTTACGTTTCTTAATGTGAAAAAGAGAGTGAATGGGGAGAATATAGTGTGTCATTCTTGCCTTTTTCATATATTTTTTATCTTCCTGAATTACACGTTTCTCTTTTTCTGGCCTATCTAAATTCTACCTGTTCTCCAAGACCCTTCTCAAATTTCATGTATTTCATTGATTTTCCTCAATACCTAGTATACACGGAACTTACCTTTCTAAAGAAAGCTCCTTTCTTTGTGGAGCTTTAAAGTTTCCTTAGTCCTTTAAAGCCCCTTAAATTGAACATACTAATGGTCAGGGGTGTTAGAGTTCTAAAATTATCAAACTTTATATTTGCTATGTCTTCCATACATATCAAGTGGCTGTAGTTCCTTGATATGTCAAAAGTTATTTCACAAATTTGTTTGTTTTAGTGTATCATTAGAGTTACTTTGGTAAAAGTTATTCAAGAACAAATGTTTAATTATCCCTAGTATATTACTAGTGTACTGTATCTGACTGTGATATAAGTGAAAATTTTGTGTATTTTGCTTTTTGTTTTTTCTTATATTTGATAGCCATACACAGCACATTTAGTCCCTGTTGGACTCTGATTCTTGAAGATATTTTAATAACACACTGAATTGTCTGTATTGGCTCTTTTTATCTGGAGATTTATTAGTTTTCAAAGTACTTCCAGTGAAAGCATTTTGTGTTTTGAATAAAACATAAAAATTGCTATTTTCCTATCATAGAATTGTATTAAAGATAAATATATATCACTGAGAGTTTTTATTTTAAGAAAACTGATTTGCAAAGTTTTTCATTATGTAAACAAAAGGCTATGCCCAGAACTGTTCTGAATTCAATCTATTTTTCATTAAAATTATTTTCATAATATAGATGCCTTCTAAAAAGCATGATTTTAAAAAGGCTGTCTTGATATATAAGGATGTATTAGACAGTATGGGACACAGAAAATTGACACCTCTCATATTTTAAGAGCAATTAGTTTGCCGACAAACATCTGTCTAGGCAAGGCTGCGGTTTTTCCAGTAGTCATGTAGAGATGGGAGAGTTGGACCATAAAGAAAGCTGAAGAATTGATGTTTAACTGTAGTGTTGGAGAATACTCTTGAGAGTCCGGTGGACTGCAAGGAAATCCAACCAGTCCATCCTAAAGGAAATCAGTCCTGAACGTTCATTGGAAGGACTGATGTTGAAGCTGAAACTCCAATCCTTTGGCCATCTGATGTGAAGAGCTGACTCATTTAAAAAGACCCTTATGCTGGGAAAGATTGAGGGCAGGAGGAGAAGGGGACGACAGAGGGTGAGATGGTTGGATGGCATCACCAACTCAATGGAAATGAGTGTGAGTAAACTCCAGGAGTTGGTGATGGACAGGGAGGCCTGGTGTGCTGCGGTCCATGGGGTCACAAAGAATCGGACACGACTGAGTGACTGAACTGTACTGAACCGATTGTCTTGATGTCATTGGACAGTGTTCTGTCCAGACTGCATAAATTGACTGCTATGGCACACCAACCGCTTTTCTTATTTGTTGTTGTTCAGTTGATAAATCATGTCCGAATCTTTGCGAGCCCCATAGATTGTATGCAGCATGTCAGGCTTCCCTGTACTCCACTATGTCCTGGAGTTTGTTCAAACTTATGTCTACTGAATCGATAATGCTATCCAACCCTATCATCTTTTGCCATCATCTTCTCTTTTTGCCTTCAAATCGTTCACAGCATCAAAGTCTTTTCCAATAAGCCAGCCAAGCATTGGAGCTTCAACTTCAGCATTAGTCCCTCCAGTGAGTATTCAGGGTTGATTTTTTTTAGGATTGACTGTTTTGATCTCTTGCCTGTCCAAGGGACTCTCAAGAGTCTTCTTTAGCACCACATTTCGAAAGCATCAATTCTTTGGCACTCTACCAACTCTCACATCTCTACATGACTACTGGAAAAACCATAGCTTTGACTAGACAGACCTTTGTTGGCAAAGTAATGTCTCTACTTTTTTATGTGCTGTCTAGGTTTGTTATATTTTTCCTTCCAAGAAGCAAGCATCTTCTAATTTCATGGCTGTAGACCATCCTCAGTGATTTTGGAGCCCAAGAAAATAGTCTGTCACTGTTTCCATTGTTTCCCCATCTATTTGCCTTGAAGTGGTGGGACTGGATTCCATGATCTTAGTTTTTTGAATGTTGAGTTTTAAGCTGACTTTTTTCACTCTTCTCTTTCACTCTCATCAAGAGGTTCTTTAATTCCTCTTTATTTTCGTTACAGTATTACAACATAATAGTTTCAAAAAAAAAACCTTACTTGCACATTTTGGTGTTTGAATGCTTCCAGCATCTAGACATTAAAAGATGATACTAAAATATACTTTGACCTTCCTTAATCAGGTATAAGTAAATAGTTGCCATATATTAACCAAATATGTTAATGTAATACCAGTCTGTATTTTTATAATATTACAAAACCATTTCACTTATATCATCTTATTTGAGTCACACATAAAACCAATGATATAGTCAGGTAAGATATTAATGATCTTGTTTTGTGGAAGAGGAAACCAAGAATTGTAGAAAAAACTGACTAGTTTAAAATGTCATAAACCCACCTCTCAGCAAACATAACAAATCCTAGGTTCTTTAAAATACTCAGCGTGAAAGGAGTCAGTTAATTCATAGAAATAACTAATCCTGGTCACCATAGTTCTTCCCTTCTATAGTATTCTCTTCAAATATTCTATTCAGAACGCTTACAAAAAGTAACATCTATCAGCGGTTTTAAAAAATATTATCAAGATGTGTATAGTTATTCAGTGATTAAGTGGATAATCAGTGCAGATAATACGACTTTCAACATCTTTTTTCCTGTATCGTTTGGTCCTGGGTATTTAATTAAATGTTTTGTTATTATGTTTGTTTTTATTTCTAGTACAGATGGACCCCTGACTTATGATAGTTTGACTTATTAATTTTTCAGCTTTATGATGGTGTAAAAGCATTCATTAGAAACTGTACTTCCAAGTTTTTATCTTTTCCCAGCATGGGAATATGGAAATACATATGCAAATACAATACTCTGTCGTCATGCTGGCCACCAGCAAGCTGCAGCTCCCAATCAGCCACACTGTTGTGAGGGAAAACAACTGATGCACTTACATCTATTTTGTGCCCATATAACCATTCTCCTTTTTTACTTTCAATACCGTATTCAAGAAATTACCTGAGATATTCAATACTTTACTATACAGTAGGCTTTGTGTTAGATGGTTTTGCTTAACTCTGAGTAAATGTAAATATTCTGAGCACCTTTAAGGTAGGCTAGACTAAGCTGTGATGGTTGGTAGGATAAGTGTATGGAATGCATTTTCAGCTTACAGTGGGTTTATTGGGGTGTAACCCTAGTTAGTTGAAGATCTGTTATAAAATTTAAATGATTTTAATGTCATTCAATTATTTAATTATTTAATAAGTCAAGCCTTGACTCATGAAATCACAGGTTTAAATAAATCATAATGTGCAGTAAGTCCTGAAAATAATTCCAATGGGAAATTCAAAAATAAGCTTATATTTAAAACATAATAGTTTAAAATTCTTTTCACCAGAAGCATAAACTAGTAATAATAGCTCACAGAGTTCTGGCCTATGGATATCTCAGGAACTGTGCCTCCATAAAATTCTGAATGTTTCTATTCCCAGTTCTGTCTAATAGAACTCTCTCAGGTGATGAAAACGTTCTATATCTACATTATTAAAAAGGCAACCACTAACCAAATATGGCTATTCAGCATTTGATGTATAACTAGTGTAATTGAAAACTAGAGTTCAATTTTGTTAAATTTGGTGAATTTTAGACAGCCACTCGTTGTGACTACCATATTGGACAGTGTATTCTAGACTCAAACGTCTGAATAGATTAGTTTAAAATCTTGAAAAAGAAATTATAGAATATTTCTCTTTTAATGTAAAAAATATGCTTTTTGAGCAATTATACATTCTTACATTAATATTTCAAGATTCATGTAATGTAGATTGTGGATTCAAATATGGAATCAAATCCTCATTTGATGTAGATGAGTAAAATACTATCTTTGTGTCTTGTACTAATTTATCTTATTGCTTACCATTTAGCAAGATTATAAACTTCTTTAGATTGTTACACACTGAGATTTATGTGTTATCTTTAGGTGTTATGGGTAGCTTAAGAATGAAAATATGGAGTATGACCATGAAATTTTGTTTATTTTTTTAGTTTGTTAATTTTAATTGGAAGCTAATTACTTTACAATATTGTAGTAGTTTTTGCCATACATTGACATGAATCAGCCATGGGTGTACATATGTTCCCCATCCTGAATCTCCCTCCCACCTCCCTCCCCATCCCATCCCTCTGGGTCATCCCAGTGCACCAGCCCTGAGCACCCTCTCTCATGCATTGAACCTAGACTGGCAGTCCGTTTCACATATGATAATATACATGCTTCAATGCTGTTCACTCAGATCATCCCACCCTCGCCCTCTCCCACAGAATCCAAAAGACTGTTCTATACATCTGTGTCTCCTTCGCTGTCCTGCCTATAGGGTTATCATTACCATCTTTCTAAATTCCATATATATGTGTTAGTGTACTGCATTAGTGTTTTTCTTTCTGGCTTACTTCACTCTGTATAATAGGCTCCAGTTTAATCCACCTCATTAGAACTGATTCAAATGTATTTTTTTAATAGCTGAGTAATACTCCATTGTGTATATGTACCACAGCTTTCTTATCCATTTGTCTGCCGATGGACATTGAGGTTGCTTCCATGTCCTGGCTGTTGTAAACAGTGCTGCGATAAACATTGGTGTACACGTGTCTCTTTCAATTCTGGTTTCCTCGGTTTGTATGCCCAGCAGTGGGATTGCTGGGTCATAAGGGAGTTCTGTTTCCAGTTTTTTAAGGAATCTCCACACTGTTCTCCATAGTGGCTGTACTAGTTTGCATTCCCACCAACAGTGTAAGAGGGTTCCCTTTTCTCCACACCCTCTCGAGCATTTATTGTTTGTAGATTTTTGGATAGCAGCCATTCTGACCTGTGTGAGATGGTACCTCACTGTGATTTTGATTTGCATTTCTCTGATAGTGAGCAATGTTGAGCATCTTTTGTTGTGTTTGTTAGCCACGTGCATGTCTTCCTTGGAGAAATGTGTATTTAGTTCTTTGACCCATTTTTTGATTGGGTCATTTATTTTTCTGGAATTGAGCTGCAGAAGTTGCTTGTATATTTTTGTGATTAATTCTTTGCCAGTTACTTCATTTGCTATTATTTTCTCCCATTCTGAAGGCTGTCTTTTCACCTTGCTTATAGTTTCCTTCATTGTGCAAAAACTTTCAAGTTTAATTAGGTCCCATTTGTTTATTTTTGCTTTTATTTCCATTACTCTTGGAGGTGGGTCATAGAGGCTCCTGTTGTGATTTGTGTCAGAGTGTTTTGCCTGTTTTCCTCCAGGAGTTTTATAGTTTCTGGTCTTTTGTTTAGATCTTTAATCCTTTTTGAGTTTATTTTTGTGTATGGTGTTAGAAAGTGTTCTAGTTTCATTCTTTTACAAGTGGTTGACCAGTTTTCTCAGCATCACTTGTTAAAGAGATTGTCTTTTCTTCAGAAATTTTGTTTATATATTTGAAATGTAGCAGTTTTCCAGGCATGTAAGTTAATTCCATATTAATGATGGTATCATCTTTGTTATTAGTAAATTTTATATGCTACATTTTTCAAAGAAATGTGTGCATTTAACTTTTTTGTCACATGAAGTACAGTAGCAAAATACTACAGTGTTATTGTGGGTTTATTTAGAGAATATATTTATTAATTTTATACTGATCAAAGTGGAGCATATTGAAAGTTCAATTGTATCCTTTACATTTTTTATTTCTAAATTACTATTAAAATGAAAAGTGGTAAAATTCCTTGCTAGTTCCAATTAAAGTGGTATAAGCATATATAACCCTGTCTATCCTACTGATTACACCTAAAATCATTAAACATAACATGTTGTGTAGTTATGGGAAGATGAAAATAGTAGTAAGCAGATGAGAATGGAAATCCAAATTTGAAGCAAGTTACAGTAGTGAATTTCCTTGTTTTTCTGTTTCCTCTCACATATTGCTGTTTAGATTAAAGGTAGTCTGCATCCCAGAACTGAAGCTTTTTCAGGAAGTAACATGTGAGGAAAAATGTTTTTTCCATATCCTGTCTCTAAGTAACACTGCACTCAGTGGCAGTGGAGGGAACAACAGCCGCTGCACAGCTGCCTAAAGCTCTGAGAGAATGAGATGACAGAGAATTAGTGTAGAAGATCCGAAGAATTTCTTACATGTAAATAACAGGAAATCAATAATTTTAAAAGAGCAGAGCTTTAGAAAACTGTGGGACAGTGGAAAAATATTTAATATACATGTTATTTGGTGACTGAAAGATATGCATAACCTATAAGTTTAGAATTATGTCTTATCTGGCAGACAAACCGAGGACTTAAATCTGGGACAAGCCTCTCAGATAGCTCTGAGAGACTGCTCTGAAGAGGTAAGGGAGGAGCCAGGACATATAAGAATTTTTGCAATAAAGACCAGGCAGTAGAAACATCAAAAGATTACTGTTAATTAAAGAAAACCAGGCATCTCTAGTTAATGATGTAGTGCTTTTCTATGTACGCGAAGATGAAAAGTCTGGGCTTATTGAATCATTCCTTTGATATACACCTCAGCTATCTGAGGCCTGTGCTATCTTCTCAGGGTTCACCACTGGAGGGTGGTTATAGTGGCTCATGGCTTGGTGGCAGGTATCATGTTTCTATCCGAATTTCCTCAGGGCTCACTGCAGCTATATGTGATAGCTTGATGGCTGCAATATCCTTTGTGTCCTGAGATAGCAGGCAAAATTTTTTCATTGACACATTAAAATTATAGTAGGAGAAGAAAAAGATTAATGCAAAAAAATGAAGAAATATGTCTTAAAATTCCCCAAATTTGGCAAAACATAATTTACAAATTTAAGAAGCTCAACAAAATCACTCCCAAATACATCATAATTAAGTTACTAAAACCAAGGATAATTTTTCACCAGAAGTTTTGCTCTAAAAGAAATGGTAGAGGAAGTTATTCAGGCAGAAGAGAAATGATACCAGAGAAAAATTTGGAACTTCATGAAAGGACAAGGAGCAACAGAAATGGTAAATATCTGGATAAATGTAACAGACTGTTTTTCTCTTGGGGTGATTAAAGTATGATGGTTGAAATAAAAAATTGTAATGTCTTATGGGATTTGATTTAGGTTATACCTGAATGGTCTAGTGGTTTTCCCTACTTTCTTCAATTTAAGTCTGAATTTGGCAATAAGGAGCTCATGATCTGAGCCATGGTCAGCTCCTAGTCCTGTTTTTGCTGACTGTATAGAGCTTCTCCATCTTTAGCTGCAAAGAATATAATCAGTATGATTTAGGGGTTGACCATCTGGTGATGTCCATGTGTAGAGTCTTCTCTTGTGTTTGCTATGACCAGTGCATTCTCTTGGCAAAACTCTATTAGCCTTTGCCCTACTTCATTCCATATTCCAAGGCAAAATTTGCCTATTACTGCAGGTGTTTCTTGACCTCCTACTTTTGAGTTCCAGTCCCCTATAATGAAAGGGACATCTTTTTTGGGTGTTAGTTCTAAAAGGTCTTGTAGGTCTTCATAGAACCATTCCACTTCAGCTTCTTCAGCATTACTGATTGGAGCATAGACTTGGACTACTGTGATATTGAATGGTTTGCCTTGGAAACGAACAGAGATCATTCTGTCATTTTTGAGACTGCATCCAAGTACTGCATTTTGGACTCTTTTGTGGACCATGATGGCTACTCCATTTCTTCTAAGGGATTCCTGCCTCCAGTAGTAGATATAGTTGTGAAAGTGCTGCACTCAATATGCCAGCTCATTTGGAAAACTCAGAAGTGGCCACAGGACTGGAAAAGGTCAGTTTTCATTCCAGTTCCAAAGAAAGGCAATGCCAAAGAATGTTCAAACTACCGCACAATTCGCACTTATCTCACACGCTAGTAAAGCAATGCTAAAAATTCTCCAAGCTACACTTCAGCAATACATGAACCGTGAACTCCCTGATGTTCAAGCTGGTATTAGAAAAGGCAGAGGAACCAGACCAAATTGCCAGCATCCGCTGGATGATGGAAAAAGCAAGAGAGTTCCAGAAAAACATCTATTTCTGCTTTATTGACTATGCCAAAGCCTTTGACTGTGTGGATCACAATAAACTGTGGAAAATTTCTAAGAGATGGGAATACCAGACCACCTGACCTGCCTCTTGAGAAACCTATATGCAGGTCAGGAAGCAACAGTTAGAACTGGACATGGAACAACAGACTGGTTCCAAATAGGAAAAAGGAGTACATCAAGGCTGTATACTGTCACCCTGCTTATTTAACTTATATGCAGAGTACATCATGAGAAACTCTAGGCTGGAAGAAGCACAAGCTTGAATCAAGATTGCCAGGAGAAATATTAATAACCTCAGATATGCAGATGACACCACCCTTATGGCAGAAAGTGAAGAGGAACTAAAAAGCTTCTTGATGAAAGTGAAAGAGGAGAGTGAAAAAGTTGGCTTAAAGCTCAACATTCAGAAAACGAAGATCATGGCATCTGGTCCTATCTCTTCATGGGAAATAGATGGGGAAACAGTGTCAGACTTTATTTTGGGGGGCTCCAAAATCACTGCAGATGGTGACTGCAGCGATGAAATTAAAAGATGCTT
>SJYC01068883.1:0-16052 GCA_006408675.1 Madoqua kirkii
CAATTGTTGTGTATTTATTTGTGTTTAGTACATTCTAAAATTTATAGCTGTAAAAGCTATTTTTATAATGTTTGCATCTTTAAAGTAAACAAAATTTAATACATGATCTCTGCAGGGATCTAATAATTTAAATTATATCACTGTAGCCTTCAAATAAAGTAAAACTTTCAAAATAGTGTTTTTTAAAATGCATGGCTTCATCTATTCAAACTTAAAATACTTACACAGTATTCTCTGTGCATTTGATAAGTTACAGAAAAAGTTTATTTGGTGTGTTTTTAACATATACCAAATCAAATAAGGCTACTCTCATATTTTCAGGCTAAAAAGTGTTGGACAGTAACTTGCAAAAAGAATAAAACTAGTTTGAGAGAAAGGGTCACTCTGAGGTCATCAAGAAGCCCATCTTAAAAGGAGAGTGATGGATTATACTCACTCCCCTCGTGAGGGGGGAGGTTGATAACATGAAGATTAGAAGAAGTAAGATCAAGGCAACAAGTAACCTTGTTTATTTGGAATGTGAAACTTACTTGGAATCTGTCTAAACAACTGATAGATAAATCAATGTGAAAATGTTCTTCCCAAGAATATAAAAGTTAGAATAAGGGGTTTTTACAAGAGGAAATGCCAAAGGTCTTTCCAGATAATAAAACTTTCTGCTAAATTTCACTCCATTCAGTTTAGAGTGATTACAGAATTTAGTTATGTGAGATGCTCCCATTCTGAATTTCTTCTGAAAACACAGACTTATGAATGCATTAAATTTTTTTTAAAAAAAGCATTCTATCAGTGTTGAATATACATTAAACCAGTTTATTGCCTTAAGAGGCAGTCAGCAAAAGAATTTTCATCTTTCTTGTATTTGTTGTTATACAACCAAGGCTTGGCTTCTGAGAACATGTGCTATGTACTAAGTCACTTCAGTCTTAAGACCCTATGGACTGTAGCCCACTAGGCTCCTCTGTCCATGGGATTCTCCAGGCAAGAATAGTGGAGTAGGTTGCCATGCCCCGTTCCAGGGGATCTTCTTCAAGGGATCAAACCCATGTCACTTATGTCTCCTCTATTTGGCGGGCAGGTTCTTTACCAGTAATGCCACCTGTGAAGCCCTTCTGAGAACAAATATACATGCAATCATATCTAAGGTTTCTAGACTAAGCACATTCTTTAAAAATCATAAAAATAACTATTTTCTAAAAATCATAGGAAACTGATGACATTCAGGTGTTAAAATTCTTTCAAGCAAAATCCAAATTGACCTCTTAATTTGTCTACATCTAAGAAGCTCAATTTTTCTTGAAGAAATCTCTAGTCTTTCCCATTCTGTTCTTTTCCTCTATTTCTTTGCACTGAATACACAGAAGAACTGTACAAAAAAGATCTTCACGACCCGGATAATCATAATGGTGTGATCACTCATCTAGAGCCAGACATCCTGGAATGTGAAGTCAAGTGGGCCTTAGAAAGCATCACTAAGAACAAAGCTAAAGGAAGTGCTAGAATTCCAGTTGAGCTGTTTCAAATCCTGAAAGATGATGCTGTGAAAGTGCTGCACTCAATATGGCAGCAAATTTGGAAAACTCAGCAGTGGCAACAGGACTGGAAAAGGTCAGTTTTCATTCCAATCCCAAAGAAAAGCAATGCCAAAGAATGCTCAAACTGCTGCACAATTGCAATCATCTAACACACTAGTAAAGTAATGCTCAAAATTCCCCAAGCCAGGCTTCAGCAATGCGTGAAACATGAACTTCCTGATGTTCAAGCTGGTTTTAGAAAAGGCAGAGGAATCAGAGATCAAATTGCCAACATCTGCTGGATCATCAAAAAAGCAAGAGAGTTCCAGAAAAACATCTATTTCTGCTTCATTGACTATGCCAAAGCCTTTGACTGTGTGGATCACAATAAACTGTGGAAAATTCTGAAAGAGATGGAAATACCGGACCACCTGACCTGCCTCTTGAGAAATCTGTATGCAAGTCAGGAAGCAACAGTTAGAACTGGACATGGAACAACAGACTGATTTCAAAAAGGAAAAGGAGTATGTCAAGGCTGTATATTGTCACTGTAGGAAATGCCACCAGAAGAAAAGCCACCTCTAGGGTCCACTGACAAAAGCCTTTATTGGGCGGTTGCTCTCAGGCAGAACTCCCGGGGATGAGCGAGCAGGGGAACAAAGGGAGTCTGCAAGGAATGGAGGTGAGGGCGGGGGTTTTATGGTCAGGGTCGGCATTCAAGCTGGGTCCTCTCACATAAGGTAGGAAGTGCGGGCTGTAGTGGTGATTGGCACTTGATTGAGCCAGGCCATGGGGTTGGTTCCCGGAAGTTTGGTCTGCTTCCAGTTCCTGTTTGGGCGGTGGTCAACCACCGGGACCTTTCATGACACTTTTCTGGGGCTTTTCATCGCGACATCCCTGAACATGCCCGACCTCTCATCCTGGCCTTTTTGATATAGGACAAGGGGCGCCAATTCTCTCTGGCTACTTCCTGCTCAACAGAGGCAACGAGGGGTAGGGTGTGGTCGAGATTGCGTAAGGGCGTCGTGAGAACCGGGGTGAGGGTCATTTAGGGTACCTCAGTCGCATCCTCCTGGTTCAGGCGGGTGTAAGCCGCGATCATCAGGATCTTGCCTGTTGTTGCTTGCGCCATTTTTTGCAGGCGTCTGCGGAAAAGCAGCATCGCTCTTGCAGGAATAGGCAGATCCCTCCTTTCTTGGCAGTTAACAGATCCAGGCCTCATCAGTTCTGGAGGACCACTTCTGCCAGGGAGTCAATTTGGCTCTGGAGCTCCAGCATGGTGCCCGAGATTATCTATTGGGAGATCTTGACATATGTGTGTTGAGACATGCCTATACCCGTGGTGAGGAGAGGGAGAGGGAGGGTAATGAGGAAAGTGTGTTTAATTGTGGAAAACGACCCACAGAGACCTGTGGTTTAGCCAGAAATACCAGGTGAAACTATTGGAGTCTAGACTTGCTGAGGTCAGAGAGAAATTTAGAGGCTAAAAGGTCGCCAAGGCGATGGGGTGAGAAGATGGTCAAGGGCTGGCCATGAACCAGCTTTTCTGCATCAGTATACAATGTTGTTGCCCCTGCCAGTGCCCGCAGGCAGGGGAACCATCCCCTGGCTGTGGGGTCAAGTTGTTTGGATATGTAAGCAATAGGCAGCAGTTCAGAGCCAACTGGCTGCACTAAGGCACCATAGGCTATCCCTCCCTTTTCATCAGTATATAGATAGTGTGGGTAATTGGGATTAGGGAAAAAGAGAGGGGGTTGCAGCCAGTAGGATGGAGCATAAAGCGTGAAAGGCCTGAGTCACTTCAGTGGGGGAAGACAGCGGTCCTATGGGAGTTTCTTTAGCGGCAGCATATACATGTTTGGCCAGAGTGGCATAATTTGGGACCCAGTGGCAGAAGAATCCCATCAGTCCTAAGAAGGACAAGATCTGGTCTCCGTTGGCCGGAGGGCAGATAGACCTGAGGAGGCTACACCAGTCTGCTGTCAGGGCTTTAGTGGTGGGAGTGATTTGGAGGCGAAGATAGACAACAGAGGTCTGAGTTAGTTGAGCCTTAGATTGCGAGGCTCTGTAGCCCTGAAAACCAAGGAAATTAAGGAGAGTTGCAATATGTTGTTGGGAGGTCTCTTCTGAGGGGCTGCAAAGGAGCAGGTCGTCTACGTATTGGAGGAGGGTGCTAGGGTGAAGCGAACACCTGGCCAGGTCCCAGGACAGGGCCTGCCTGAAGTAGTGGGGACTGTCTCTGAACCCCTGAAGGAGTACAGTCCATGTGAGTTGTGTGGTCAGCCGGGTGTCGGGGTCAGTCCAGGTGAAAGCAAAGAGGAATGGGCAGTCGAGGTGGAGTGGGATGGTAAAAAAGGCATCTTTGAGGTCAATAACGGTGAAATGAGAGGTTTTAGAAGGTATAGAAGAGAGGAGGGTGTAGGGGTTAGGGACGACTGGATGGGCAGGGACCACTGCCGCGTTAATCAGGCGGAGATCCTGCACTAGTCGGTAGTCTCCCGAGGCCTTCTGAACAGGAAGGATAGGCGTGTTACGGGGGAAGTCATGGGAATCAGGAGGCCCTGCCCCATGAGGCGGTCGATGATGGGTTTTAGTCCCTTGAGGTTACACGTAGACAAAGGAAACTGAGGCCGGGCTGGGAAATGGGTGGGGCCCCTTAGCCGGATGAGGACTGGAGGGTGGTGCCAAGCCACCACCGGAACTCAGGTGTCCCAGACCTCAGGATTAACAGAAGAGGTTGGAGAGTCAGCAAGTAGCATTGGGAAGGCCCCTGACGTAGGAGCCGATCCTGGAGTCAGGTGAAGGGTGGCCTTCAGCTTAGCGAGTATATCTCTTCCCAGAAGAGGAGTAGGGCAGGAGGGGATGACTAAAAAGGAGTGGGCAAACAGGCAGGAGTCCAGTTGACAGGGTAGTGACTGGGTTTGGAGCGGGTGTGAGGATTGGCCGTCAATTCCCATAACCGAAACCTGGGAAGGACATCAAGTGCCCCGAAAGAGGGAAGGACCGAATAGGTAGCCCCTGTGTCAACTAGAAAGTTGATGGACTTACCCGCTACCTGGAGCATTACCCTGGGCTCGGCTTGGGTTATTGGGGTCCCCGAGTCTGGGCAGTGTCAGTCTTCATTGAAGCTCAGCAGCTCCAAGGCCGGCGGAGGGCAGGAGGTCTCCCCAGAGCGCTCTGGTCCCCAGCCCCTAGAGGTCGGGGCCCGAGAGGCCTGGGGACAATCGCTAGCCCAGTGTCCTCGCTGTTTGCATTTTGGACACGGCTTGGAGGGAGGTCGTGGATTAGGACACACTCTCGCCCAGTGTCCGTCCTGGCCGCACTTGAAGCAGGCCCCTGGAGGGGGGTTTAGGGACCCCAAGCCCGCTGCCGGCCGTAGGGCCGTTACCAAGGCCTGGGTTTGTTGGTTTAGGAGGCTTGCCTGAAATTTGGCCTTTTGCTTAAGTCTTGCCTTTTGGCTGGCCTCAGCAACTTCCTCGCAGGCATTGTACACTTTAAAGGCCATTTTTACCAGGTCTCGAATAGGGGTCTGAGGGCCGTCCTCAGCCTTGGCTAGCTTTTTCCGGATGTCAGGTGTGGACTGGGAGACAAAATGGCTAGCCAAGGTGACCGCCCAGGTAGGGGACTCAGTACACTCAGTCTGGTGTACTGAACGAGGGCTTCAGTCAGCCGATGAAGGAACATGGCCGGGTTTTCATCAGGCCCCTGAGTTACCTCATCTAGTTTGAGGAAGTTTACGACTTTGTGAGAGGACACCTCCATCCCATCCAGAATACACTCGACCATATAGCATACTTGCAACTGGCCGACACCCCCTTCCTGGTAGTCCCAGGTAGGGTTGGTGTCAGGAACTGCCTGAGCTGCAGGTGGGCGTTCGGGGGAGGGGTTGGCAAAGTGTTGCTGGTTGGCCTGAGCCCTGGCTGCAGTCCAAATGGCCTGCCTCTCTTGGGGGGTGGTAGTAGACCCCAGGATGACATAGGCGTCCTGCCATGTTAAGGCATAGGTGCGGGTCAGACCAGTGAATTGCTTAATGTATTGAGTGGGATTGGAAGAGAAGGATCCCAGCTTGGTCTCAATATGTGTTAAATCTTGGAGAGAAAAGGGGACATAGACTTGAGCTAGACCCTCAGCTCTGGCCACCTGTCGCAGAGGGAGTAACGTGGCCGGAGGAGAAGGGGAAGGAGGTGAAGCCTCTGAAGGGTTGCTGTTTGAGTGGGTGTGGGAGCTGACTGGAGAGGGAGAGGGAGTAACTGGGGGAAGAGGAGGGTACAGAGTAGGGTTAAGGGCGGGAGGATCTGGAGCTAGGGGCAGAGTCTCGGGAGCAGAAGCAGAGGGTGCAGGGATCGGCAGGGAGGGGGTGGGAGCAGTGCGAGTACTATAGGGAGGAGGAGGAGCCACCAGGTCTTCCGGGGGAACAGAGAAAGCAGACAACTCGGGAGAGGGGGTTGATTTGGCTGAGGAAGGTGGATCTGGGAGAGCCATTGTGAGCAGGATCTGGCTAGGGGTGCATGTGGTGCACAGGGTGGGGCAAGAGCACAATGTCCAAAAGGCCTGAACATAGGGGACCTCAGACCATTTTCCCGTTCTCCGGAAGTAATCATCTAAATCACGGAGGATGTCAAAGTCTAATGTCCCTGTGGCTGGCCAGTGAGAGCTGTTATCTAGAAGATATTGTGGCCAGGCCTGTGAGCACAAAAAGTGAGCTGCTTGGGGCAAATGTAGCCTGTTAGCCATAAGGTCCGTAGATTAGCCAATAAACATTCTAAGGGAGTGGACCAGTTGGGTTCAGGTTTGGAAGCTGTCGATCCCATGGTGACCACATGGAGGTCACCCCTGTTGTCTGGACGTCTCCGGGTGGGTCAGGGGGCGGGTGAGGCCTCAGAGGCCGGGAATCCCCGCAGCCATTTGGGACGTGTCCCTCACGTGCTGGGGACCTAGGAGGACCGGAGCCGAAGGTTGCTCAGTCACTTAGGACGTCTCCCTCATGAGCTGAGAACCTGAGGAGGGCCCAGTAAGTGCGCACCAGTTACAGGGCCCTAGGAAATGGTCGCCTCTGATGGCGGGTCCCAAAGCCGAAGGGACTTACCCTGTATTCTGCCGTCCAGGAGTTTGGCCAGCCACCTGGGTAGGGGCTACCGTGGTGGTGGAGCTCAAGGGGCCTCATCGGCGAGTGCCGGAGGCCCTAACCTCGAGCCCCATGTTGGGCGCCAGATGTAAGAAACGCCGTGGGGAAGAAAAGCCACCTCTAGGGACCATTGAGAAAAGCCTTTATTGGGTGGTTGCTCTCGGGCAGAACTCTTGGGGATGAGCGAGCAGGGGAACAAAGGGGGTCTGCGAGGAATGGAGGTGAGGGCGGGGGTTTTATGGTTGGGGCTGGCGTTTAAGCCGGGTCCTCCCACATAAGGTAGGAAGTGCGGGCTATAGTGGTGATTGGCACTTTATTGAGCCAGGCCATGGGGTTGGTTCCCGGAAGTTTGGTCCGCTTCCGGTTCCTGTTTGGGCGGTGGCCAACCACCGGGAACTTCACGACACTTTTCTGGGGCTTTTCATCACGACATCCCCAAACATGCCCAACCTCTCAGTCACCCTGCGTATTTAACTTCTATGCAGAGTACATCATGAGAAATGCTGGACTGGAAGAAACACAAGCTGGAATCATGATTGCTGGGAGAAATATCCATAACCTCAAATATGCAGATGACACCACCCTTATGGCAGAAAGTGAAGAGGAACTAAAAAGCCTCTTGATGAAAGTGAAAGAGGAGAGTGAAAAAGTTGGCTTAAAGCTCAACATTCAGAAAACGAAGATCATGGCATCCAGTCCCATCACTTCATGGGAAATAGATGGGGAAACAGTGGAAACAGTACCATAGTTTGTTTGCACTCCAAAATCACTGCAGATGGTGATTGCAGCCATGAAATGAAAAGACGCTCCAACCTAGATAGTATATTCAAAAGCAGAGACATTACTTTGCCAATTAAGGTCCGTCTAGTCAAAACTATGGTTTTTCCAGTAGTGATGTATGGATGTGAGTGTTGGACTGTGAAGAAGGTTGAGCGCCAAAGAATTGATGCTTTTGAACTGTGGTGTTGGAGAAGACTCTTGAGAGTCCCTTAGACTGCAAGGAGATCCAACCAGTCCATTTTAAAGGAGATCAGTCCTGGGTGTTCATTTCAGCTAAAGCTGAAACTCCAATACTTTGGCCACCTCATGCGAAGAGTTGACTCATTGGAAAAGACTCTGATGCTGGGAGGGATTGGAGGTAGGAGGAGACGATAGAGGATGAGATGGCTGGACGGCATCACGGACTCGATGGACATGAGTCTGAGTGAACTCCGGAAGTTGGTGATGGACAGGGAGGCCTGGCGTGCTGCAATTCACGGGGTCACAAAGAGTCGGACACGATTGAGTGACTGAACAGAACTGAAGAAGCTCAAAACAAAATGTCATCCAGAGAATTTTTTTTTCCAATATATTATGAGGGAATAAAATACTATACTTAATCTATGTGTAAGCTTACTAAGTTACAAAATTAGTTTCTAAAATGTATCAACACTTCACTCATTAAATTGTTTGCTTTAAATGTGTTAGTTTCAGCGGAGCTTTGGTGGTGGATGACCATGAAATTTTGTTTATGTTTTCTCTATAAAAACATAACCTGCATGGGATTAATGAATAGCTACTACATGCTTGTTAACAATCTGTATATAAATGGTGTATTTCTTCCTACAAGGTTTTATCTCAGGCCGTGTTTATTTGTTACAAGCAGGAAAGATTGGTCAAAGTCAATAGCCCTGGGGAACCTGGCTAACAGAAGCCAGCTACTCTTAAGGAAGCCCACTTCAAGCCAAGCTTGCCCTGCCCAGTGAAGCATGTAGTGAAGAGCCAGGAACCAGCTGGACAGCGGCCTGAGGGTGAGCACAATGAAAGGACTCATGGTGCCCCTTCCACAACGCTTCCACAGTGAAGGCAGGAGCGTGGCACTGAGGGAGAGGTGTGGGCTTTGGATTTAGGAAATCTTCAGCTTAACAGTGTTTCCCTCATGGCTCAGTTGGTGAAGAATCTGCCTGCAACTCAAGAGACCTGGGATCAATCCCTGGGTTGGGAAGATTCCCTGGAGAAGGGAAAGGTTACCCACTCTAATACTCTGACCTGGAGAATTCCATGGACTGTATAGTCCATGGGGTTGCAAAGAGTCAGACACGACTGAGCAACTTTCACTTTCAGCTTAAAAGTAGGCAAAATTAGCCTTTAAGAGCCTCAATAAATGAGGATGTGACTATCTTTTTCGTGGTGTGCTTTAAATGGATTAAATGAGATAAAGGATGTACAATGGTTGGCACACTGATTTTGCTTGAAAACTAGTGGTGATCATCACTTTTTTTTAACATGGATCTTTCAATACAAAATAGAGGTTTGATTTTTGGTTGTATATCTGTGCCTGTCTTTGTAATCATGGAGAGTAAGCATCATTATAAATGATGCTTATATATATATATAGTATATAAGTATATATACTTATATGTAGTATATAAGCTTATATATAGTATTATAAATACTATCCCCAAAACTTAAGCTATAAAATTTGAATTTATTTTATGTAGGATTCCTTCACGTAGCCAAGCATGAAAGTGAAAAGTACTTTGACAGTCTTCTTCCCATTTAATTCCTCACATATAAAAATCAGAAAGATTCACAACCATATTATGTTAATGATCAGTTTCAAATGCCCTAGAACCACAATAAATGACCTCCAATGTCCATAACCATTTTGTGACTCATCGTTCATAACCACAGGACTTCCCTGACATTTATCTACTCTGTTAAACCGCCCATGTCTGTGCAAAAACGAAAAAGGGGGCATGAGCAGGTATATGTTAAAGTAATCTGAACAAGGCCATTCAAGCTTATGACCCAAAGCATATCAGAAGACTCAGTTATTCAATTATGGAGAAACCAACCTATCATTGCACATTAATTAAGTGTAAAATATGAACTGTCTCTATATATCTGCATCCTGACACCACAAGCAATATTAGCTGAAGTATTATTTTTATATGCTTTAACAGCTTAATATATTTAAGGGTGGCATAAATGTCTCTTGACTATCTTTTATTCTGATAGAACACTGTCAGGTAATTGTGTGCTGTGGGTTATGAATTACAGTCACCTGACTCTAATCTTGTGCTCAGGCCTGTAGTGGAAGCATCCATCAGGAGAAAGTGCACCCGGCATTCAGAGGGCATCCAGCAAGCATGCCACCTCCATCAAAGCTCCTGCTCCCCCAGAGGGAAAGGACCACTATGCAGAAGAGGCATGGAAGGGCAGGGAAGTGATTCCCAATAAGATGGTTTTAGACCTTGATTTCTTTAAGTTATGTGGTCCTTTGCATTTATTATTAAAGTGCAAATAACTCTAGGAGGGCTAACACCTTAATCCATTATCAGACCACAACTGGAGTGTCACTTACACACACCAAGCTGGTCAGAAATATGAACTGTCAAAACGAGTGGGCATAGCCAGAGAAAAGCAACAGAAAGACAAAATACTTCTACTTCTCAAGTTTCAGTTCAAATTCATGCTGGTTCTATGCTTGAGAGATAACAGAAAAGGAAATAATTCTGCTTATAGATGATCCTTGTATGACTTTTTCTTCCCTCAGAAACTTAAGGTGAATAAAAATAATGTCAACCTTGTGATATTATAAAAACTGCAACTGATTTTAAGTACATCTTAAATGCTGGAATATATTACAGAGTCATTAACTCATAGAGGTATTTGTATAATAGCCAACTTAAATTTAATCAGAATTGCATCCTGCTAAAGTCTTTGGGATGATATTAACCATTTGATAATAATACCATCTTTTATGGAAGTCTCTTCAGAAAAGTGAGAAACATTTTAAACTAAAAACAGTGGACTGCTTCTCCATCTGATAATACCAAGTGGAAATTAAAGGCTAATGTCAGGGTGCAAAAGACAGGACCATTAATCTAACAGAGGCATAAAGCAAATGCAAGTTTAAAAGACAAAACAGTGATGACAAGACCCTGCTGGCCCACAGGAAGGAAGGAAGAAAGGGAGGGAGGGAGGGAGGCAGGGAGGGAAGGAAGGAAGAAGGGAAGGAAAGAGGGAAGGAAGGAAGGAGAGGATGCCTGGAGAAGTTGTCTGAGATTGTGGAGGGAAACTGAGGCTTTCAGAGGGCATGTTTCCTTGACTTTGATAAAGAGAAACCTGCCATGGGTATAAGCCAGTTCAAATGCAATGTATATCTGTATTTTTAATGAGCATCACAGTCATTATAGAACTTCAAAATGGTAAACTGAATTTACACATATTTTGGCATATTCATTTACATGACACCTTGAAAATGTGCCTTAAGTATGTCTCTAAGATGTGTAGGGAAACAAGGAAGCTGGAGTGAGTGGCTATGGCTATCTAGAACATACCACCAAGCTAGAAATCACTGAACTCCAGAGTTCACTAAAGGGCCAGTCCCCAGATGTCAATATAAGCAAATATATAATTCCTGCATGCTCAGTTGCTTCAGCCATGTCTCTCTGTGTGACTCTAAGGACTGCAGCTCGCCAGGCTCCTCTGTCTATGGGATTCTCCAGGCAAGACCGCTGGAGTGGGTTGCCATGTTTTCCTCCAGAGAATTTTCCTGACCCAGGAATCAGATTTATGTCTCCTGTGTTGCAGGTGGATTCATTACCTACTGAGCCACCTGGGAAGCCCCCAAGATAAGCCTAGGGGGCTCACATAGAAATAAACAATCATCCAAAGAACTTGCTAGTAAATTTTTTTTTATTTTACTAGTCTAATAAGGGATCAAGTAGTCACTTTATCTGAAAAGTTCCCTGGAAGATTCTGATATGTAGAAAACCATCAGCTGGTCTTTTCAGAAACAACTGACTACTGTTAGCTTTAATTGCAGTTGGACATGACTGAGTGACTTCGCTTTCACTTTTCACCTTCATGCATTGGAGAAGGAAATGGCAACCCACTCCAGTGTTCTTGCCTGGAGAATCCCATGGACGAGGGAGCCTGATGGGCTGCCGTCTATGGGGTCACACAGAGTCAGACACGACTGAAGCGACTTAGCAGCAGCAGCAGCAGGTGGTTCTCAGGCCGGTTGTCCAGACTCACAGCAGACAACCATGACTGTCCCTTACACCTGTGCCCTATAATGCAGAAAGGGCTGTAAAGCACAAACTCAAAGAACTCCTCAAATTTACCCCAGCTCTCCATCTATTAAAACAGTAGAAGATGTTTCCCTGATCCCATATCTCTCACTTCCTAGTCCTTCAAGAAGTAGGAAAATCCAGTCCATGGTTACTTGCTATTTGTAATTTGTTCATGTATTGGAATAAATCCTCTTCTCCTGCTTATGACTGTATAAAATTCACTGATTAGGAAAAGAAAGAAAAGAGGAAAGAAACAGATTTATTTTCAAAGATGCTACAGGGTTTAGTTAGAGGAGAATGATGATTATAAGTAAAGAAGAGCCTAGAATTCTTTGTTCTTGGCAATAAAATTAGATACTCTGATGGATTTTCTTTTCGGTGCCTTGGAAGGATGACTGAGGAAATCATACATCTTACAACTCATGTCTTACACACCCTGCATGTTGCCTTAATGTTGATAACTCTTCAGTCAGTTCAGTTCAGTCTCTCGTATCTGACTCTTTGTGGCCCCATGGACTGTAGCCTATCATGCTCCTCCATGCATGGGATTTTCCAGGCGAGAGTACTGGAGAGGGTTGCCATTTCCTTCTCCAGAGGATCTTCCCAACCCAGGGATTGAACCCAGGTCTCCCACATTGTAGGCAGAGGCTTTAACCATCTGAGCCACCAGGGAAGACTTGGCAAAGGTCCCCACATAACTGTTCAAATCCAGTTTTATTCTTATTACTTCTTTTGCAGGTTTGAGTCTTATATTTAATAAACAGACTTATTTAGAAACATACTAAGCGACTGATATCAAGTTGGCTGGGGTAAAAATGTTAAGTAGCAGCTATTAGCAACCAGTAATGACACAATTCAAGGAGCTGAAGTTTGAGAGAAGAAAGTGTTTTATCTTCTAGGGTCCTCAAAGAAAAAAGAAAAGGTGAGAAGTCAAAAAAAACTGAGAAAATATGTGGTGGAAGGAAATAAGCAGAGTCTTTCAAGTCCGGTAATGATTTCTTTAGAATAAATAGATAAGAAAGTGTTTTAGGTGACAATAACAAATAACTTTAAATATTAGTGATTTGGGGAAAAAAAGCAATGACTTATTTCTCTTCTACCACACATCCATTATGGGGGTGAGTTGGAGCTCCTCTCACTGTGGTCCTCACTCAGACCAATACAACATTCACCCTGTGGACTATTACTGGTAACTGTGAAAGAAAAAAAGAGGAGTGGCAAATTGTGTCCTGACACATAAAATCTTCCATCCTGAAGTGATAGAACCCAGCTGATGTTTCACTAACTAGAGCAATTTCAAGTTGGTCAGAAAGTATAATGTGATCCTTGGGCCCAAAAGGGAGGAAAACACTATTTAGGTCTCATCACGAATCAGCACATCATCACTAGCGACTTTCTGGTCACTAACCATTTGAGTTCCTCTCTCTTGAACAATAAAATATACAGTAACTCATTGCCGAAGTAGAGTCTCATAAAGTCATCAAAGTCATGACTCTCCTTGGAATAAATCTTAATAATCCCATGACCATTAATAAAACTCATTGGGATGCTGTGACAAAACAATATAGAGTCTACAAATTCAAGGACTTGTAGAGGTGGGAAAAATTCTTTGAGCAACAAAAGGCTGATTAAAATTTGGAATAAATCTTAATAATCCCATGACCATTAATAAAACTCATTGGGATGCTGTGACAAAACAATATAGAGTCTACAAATTCAAGGACTTGTAGAGGTGGGAAAAATTCTTTTGAGCAACAAAAGGCTGATTAAAATTTACCCTTAAAGAGAAGACCAAATCCAGGGTAAAGCCATTTATTCCCATTATTAAAAGTCAGCAGTTCTAATGAGATGGATGAAACTGGAGCCAATTATACAGAGTGAAGTAAGCCAGAAAGAAAAACACCAATACAGTATACTGACACATATATATGGAATTTAGAAAGATAGTAATGATGACCCTGTAAGTGAGACAACATAAGAGACACAGAGGTATAGAATGGACTTTTGGCCTCTGAGGGAGAGGGAGAGGGTGGGATGATTTGGGAGAATGACACTGAAACATGTATGCTATCAAGTAAGAAATGAAGCGCCAGTCTTTGTTCAATACAGGATACAGGATGCTTGGGGCTGGGGTACGGGATGATCCAGGGAGATGGTGTGGGGTGGTAGGTGGGAGGGGGCTTCGGCATTGGGAGATCATGTACACCTGTGGCTGATTCATGTCAATGTATGGCAAAACCAATACAGTATTGTAAAAGAGAATAAAGTATTAAAAAACTAAAACCTAAAAAAATAAATTAAATAAAAGTTATGATGGATCCAATGTCCATGCTCTACAGGCATCTATCCATGCAGGTGTATTTCTCTGTCTGGAGATCTCTTTACTAAACAGACAAGTTCTCATCCACCACTGACCGCCACTTGCCAATCCCTGTTCTCTGCATGGGTAGAACAGGGACAGATGCTTCTCATCACCAGAAGAGGTGAGACATGGGAAAAATAGTGAAATTACTGGTCTGTACAAATCATGTTAGCAAATGTTGCAGAGCACTTATGTTGGGAGAATGGAGCATGTTTTTAGTTTAGATCGTAATTCTGGTTCCTAGAAGGGCCTCTCCTTCTACTTTTTCTCCATAGCTCTTGGCTACTCCTTTTGATTATTCTTTTTTTATTACTCTCCTTGGACAAAATATATCCTTGGAAATAAGACTGAGATGCTATTTTCTCTTTGGTTGTTAAGCAGCTACCAGAAAGTTAGGGACCAAAAGTCACTTTAATTCTTTCATTTATGTATTTGATGTGTGTGTGTGTGTGTGTGTGTGTGTGTGTCTATGCACATAGGCAACACACTCATTAAAACCTTAATAGTTTTTCAAATGTTTGACTTAGTCAGTTACAAGTGCCAATAGCCACATTCAAAATTCTTTCTAGACACATTTCTTAGATTTACAGTATTTCTTTGTTTCCTGCCCTATGCTTCCTTTTTCTCAACTTAATTACAAGCCATAGGCAATCAGGCCAAGGTGTGTGATCCATACTTTTTATCTCTTTTCCCTGAACTGGTTTATCCAACTGAAAGAATTCACTGTGTGCTACTTTAATCAATTCAAGGTTTGTTTCTTTTTTTCTCTTTCTTTTTTATTTTTTAAACCATGGAAGTAAGATAATACATTTATAGGAGACTTGAAAAATACAGAAGAAAGTAACATATAGTTCAACTATATATTACAATTATTTTTTAAGTAGATAAATTAAGATTTTTAGTTGAAGTTTCAATATCAAACTCTCAAAAATTAATAGAAGGAATATACAGAAAAGTAGAAGGATATAGTAGACTTGAAAGGCACTATAAACCAGTTCAACATGATTAAGATGTATACAATTTTCACATAACAGTAGGATACAAATTCTATTCAAGTTCCCATAGACTATAAACTAGGAGACACTGAAACATATCCAGGGACATACATAAAACAAGGTACAAAAATTTCATGGTCTAAAGGTATTGAAATCAAACAGAGTCTGTTCTCTTATTAATGTAGAATTGTGTTAGAAATCAATATCAAAAGATGTTTTGTGCTGTGCTTAGTCGCTCAGTCATGCCTGATGCCTTGTGACCCCGGGGACTGTAGCCTGCCAGGCTCTTCTGTCCATAAGGATTCTCCAGACAAAAATACTGGAGAGGGTCGCCATGCCCTCCTCCAGAGGATTATCCCAACTCAGGGATCGAACCCAGGTCTCCCACACTGCAGGCAGATTTTTAACATCTGAGCCACCAAGGAAGCCTAATCAAAATGTACTTGAAAATAATCCAAGTATTTACCAAGAGAGATCTTTGACTTAGCCTTTGAAAGCCTCAATAAAGCTAGAAGGCTGAAGAAAAAACAAAACAAAAAGAAAAAAAAAAGAGGAGAGAGCATTTATTTTTATTTTTACTTTATTTTACTTTACAATGCTGTATTGGTTTTGCCATACATTGACATGAATCCACCATGGGTGTACATGACTTCTCAATCCTGAAACCCCTCCCACCTCCCACCCCATATCATCTCTCCAAATCATCCCCGTGCACCAGCCCCAAGCATCTTGTATCCTGTATCGAACATAGATTGGCAATTCGTTTCTTACATGATAGTATACATGTTGGGCATACACACCAAGGAAACCAGAATTGAAAGAGACACGTGTACCCCAATGTTCATTGCAGCACTGTTTATAATAGCCAGGACATGGAAACAACCTAGATGTTCATCAGCAGATGAATGGATAAGAAAGCTGTGGTACATATACACAATGGAGTATTACTCAGCCATTAAAGAGAATACATTTGAATCAGTTCTAATGAAATGG
>SJYC01068884.1:0-26576 GCA_006408675.1 Madoqua kirkii
TTTTATTCTCTGAATTGGATGACTGTTTCAAGCCTCATTCAGTTCTTTAAAAATCACTAATATAATAAACTTTCAAAACCTTAAGTAGTAATACTAGATACCAAAATATATGGCATATATCAATATATCAAACTTTGTTTTAAGGGGTTTTAATAATGGTAAAAAACAGCTTTAGACTTGATTCAATCTTCACTTCAAGGGTAAATTTTAATCAGCCTTTGTTACTCAAGGGAATTTTTTCTCCTACTCCTAGAAGTCCCTGAATTTGTAGACTCTGTTTTGTTTTGCCACAGCCTTCCATGGTCATGGGACTGTTAAGAGTTACTCCAAAGAATAGTAGATTTCAGATGTAAAACTCTTTACTCACTTTGTAAAACAGCAGCCAACTTCCTTAACAGAAATCAATCTCTGCCCCTCTGTTCACTGGTAAGAGAAGTGTTAAATGGCTGGGAAGCAATCTTAGCTCCTACACTGATGAACCATGATTTTATCCCTTGTAGAAAGGGCAAGAAGCAGATATTTTGTAAATCCCTTAGCAGTATACTTTTGCACAAAATACCACAATGGAGAAATCTTTAAAGGGGTCAAGCAATGCTAGCAAAAGCTGTACAGACAAAGAAAGCTATTTTTTTATATGTGATATGTACCCATTTCCATGAGGACAAATTTGCTGTTCTCATGGTGGAAAGGGGGTGTAATAAAAGTAATCAACTTGCCACTAGATGAGTGGATAATAACAGATCTCTCTTGATAATCCTCAAGCCTCCCTGGGAAACTCCCAAATATTCACAGGCAAGTCTGTTTTAGTCTCTTGTCCCATCACCGCTCCTTTCCCTTGGGTCCTGGTGTGCAGACAGTTTTGTTTGTGCCCTCCCAGAGTTTCTATTTCTCCAGCCCTGTGGAAGTTCTGTAATCAAATCATACTGGCCTTCAAGATGTGAATCACCACATGGTCAATATGGAAATCAGATTGATACATTCTTTGCAGTCAAACATGGAGAAGCTCTATATAGTAAGCAAAAACAAGACCAGGAGCTGACTGTGGCTCAGATCATGAAATCCTTATTGCCAAATTAAGAATTAGATTGAAGAAAGAAGGGAAAAACACTAGATCATTCAGGTATGATCTATATCAAACCCCTTGTGATTACACAGCAGAAGTGACCAATAGATTCAAGAGATTAGATCTGAAGATAGAGTATCTGAAGGACTGTGGACAGAGGCTCGTAACATTGTATAGGGGGGCACTGATCAAAACCATCCCTAAGAAAAAGAAATGCAAAAATGCAAAATGGTTGTCTGAAGAAGACTTATAAATAGCTGAGAAGAGAGGCAAAAGGCAAAGGAGAAAAGGAAAGATATATCCATCTGAATGCAGAGTTCCAAAGAAGAGCAAGGAGAGATCAGAAAGCCTTCTTAAGTGAACAATGCAAGAAAACAGGAAAACAATAAAATGGGAAAGACAAGAGATCTCTTCAAGAAAATTACAGATAACAAGGGAACATTTCATGCAAAGATGGGCAAACTGAAGGACAGAAATGGTATTGATCTAACAGAAGCAAAAGATATTAAGAAGAGGTAGCAAGAATGCACAGATTAAATATACAAGAAAGATCTTAATGGCCTGGATAATCATGATGGTGTGATCACTCACCTAGAGCCAGACACCCTGGAGTGCAAAGTCAGGTGGGCCTTAGGAAGCCTGTGAACAAAGCTAGTGGAGGTGATGGAGTTCCAGCTGAGCTATTTCAAATCCTAAAAGATGATGCTGTGAAAGTGCTGCACTCAATATGCTAGCAAATTTGGAAAACTCAGCAGTGGCCACAGGATTGGAAAAGGTGTTTTCATTACAATCCCAAAGAAGGACGATGTCAAAGGATGTTCATACTATTGCGCATTTGCATTCATTTCACATGCTAGCAAGTTAATGCTTAAAATCCTTCAAGCTTGGCTTCAGCAGTATATGAACTGAGAACTTCCAAATGTACAAGCAGATTTAGAAAAGGCAGAGGAATCAGAGATCAAATTACCAACATCTGTTGGATCACAGAAAAAGCTAGAGAATTCCAAAAAATCATCTACTTCTGTTTCATTGACTATGCTAAAGCCATTCTATATATGGATCACAGCAAACCATGAAAAAATCTTCTAGAAATGGGGACACCTTACCTGCCTCCTGAGAAACCTGTATGTAGGTCAAGAAGCAACAGTTAGAACCAGAAATGGAACAATGGACTGATTCAAATTATGGGAAGGAGTACGTCAAGGCTGTATATTGTACCTCTGCTTAAATGCAGAATGAGAGTTAGACATACCCAGACATGCACGGACATGTTCAGGTGGCTGAGGCAGAAAGCCCCGGAACCCGCCCCTGCCCAGACAGAAACCAGGAGGTGGACCAACATCCTGGATACAGAACTCATGACCTGGACCAATGAAGGACTAACACAAAGCCCACCAGCACCAATCAGCAACTAGGCCCCCGTGTTTTACCGTATATGGAAAAAACCCGGCTTGAATGCTAGCCCTGGCTATAAAACCCTCCTCCCAGCCTCAATTCCTCGCAGACTCCCTTTGTTCTCCCTGCTCGTTCACCCCCAGGAGTTCTGCCTGATAGCAACCACCCAATAAAGGCTTTTGTCAACGGTCCCTAGAGGTGGCTTTTCTTCCCGCTGCGATTCTTACATCTGGCGCCCAACATAGGGCTCGAGGCGAGGGCCTCTGGCACTCGCCGTTGAGGGCCCCCTCGAGCTCCACCACCATGGTAGCCCCGACCCAGGTTGCTGGCCAACCTCATGGATGGCAGAATACAGGGTAAGTCCCTTCGGCTTAGGGATCCGCCATCCCAGGCGACCATTTCCTAGGGCCCTGTAACCTGTGTGCACTTCCTGGGCCCTCCTCAGGTTCTCAGCTCGTGAGGGAGATGTCCTAAGTGACTGAGCAACCTCCGGCTCCGGCATTCCTAGGTCCCCAGCTCGTGAGGGAGACATCCCAAACGGCTTCGAGGATCCTCGGCCTCTGAGGCCTCACCGGCCCCCTGACCCGCCTGGAGACATCCGGACATCAGGGGTGACGTCCGTGTGGTTGCCATGGGATTGATGGCTTCCAAACCCGAGCCCAACGGGTCCACTCCCTTAGAATGTTTATTGGCTAACCTATGGACCTTATGGCTAACGGGCTACATTCGCCCCAAACAGCTTGCCCATCTGTGTTCACAGGCCTGGCCACAATATCCTCTAGATAACAGCTCTCATTGGCCAGCCACAGGGACATTAGACTTTGACATCCTCCGTGATTTGGATAATTACTGCCGGAGAACGGGAAAATGGTCTGAGGTCCCCTATGTTCAGGCCTTTTGGACGTTGTGCTCTCCCCCCACCCTGTGCACCACATGCGCCCCTAGCCAGATCCTGCTCACAATGGCTCTCCCAGATCCACCTTCCTCAGTCAAATCAATCCCCGCTCATAAGTCGTCCGCTTTCTCTGTTCCCCCGGAAGACGTGGTGGATCCTCCTCCCTATAGCACTCCCGCTTCTCCCACCCCCACCCTGCCGATCCCTTCACCCTCCACTTCTGCTCTCGAGACTCCGCCCCTAGCCCCAGATCCTCCCGCCCTTAACCCTACTCTGTACTCTCCTCTTCCCCCAGTTACTACCTCTCCCTCTCCAGTCAGCTCCCACTCCTGCTCCCACAGCAATCCCTCAGAGGCTTCACCTCTTTCCCCTTCTCCCCCGGCCCCCTTGCTCCCTCTGCGACAGATGGCCAGAGCTGAGGGTCTAGCTCAGGTCTATGTCCCCTTTTCTCTCCAAGATTTAGCACAGATTGAGACCAAGCTGGGATCCTTCTCTTCCAATCCCACTCAATACATTAAGCAATTCACTGGTCTGACCCGCACCTATGCCTTAACATGGCAGGACGCCTATGTCATCCTGGGGTCTACTACCACCCCCCAAGAGAGGCAGGCCATTTGGACTGCAGCCAGGGCTCAGGCCAACCAGCAACACTTTGCCAACCCCTCCCCCGAACGCCCACCTGCAGCTCAGGCAGTTCCTGACACCAACCCTACCTGGGACTACCAGGAAGGGGGTGTCGGCCAGTTGCAAGTATGCTATATGGTCGAGTGTATTCTGGATGGGATGGAGGTGTCCTCTCACAAAGTCGTAAACTTCCTCAAACTAGATGAGGTAACTCAGGGGCCTGATGAAAACCCGGCCATGTTCCTTCATCGGCTGACTGAAGCCCTCGTTCAGTACACCAGACTGAGTGTACTGAGTCCCCTACCTGGGCGGTCACCTTGGCTAGCCATTTTGTCTCCCAGTCCACACCTGACATCCGGAAAAAGCTAGCCAAGGCTGAGGACGGCCCTCAGACCCCTATTCGAGACCTGGTAAAAATGGCCTTTAAAGTGTACAATGCCTGCGAGGAAGTTGCTGAGGCCAACCAAAAGGCAAGACTTAAGCAAAAGGCCAAATTTCAGGCGAGCCTCCTAAGCCAACAAACCCAGGCCTTGGTAACGGCCCTACGGCCGGCAGCAGGCTCGGGGTCCCTAAACCCCCCTCCGGGGGCCTGTTTCAAGTGCAGCCAGGACGGACACTGGGCGAGAGTGTGTCCTAATCCACGACCTCCCTCCAAGCCGTGTCCAAAATGCAAACAGCGAGGACACTGGGCTAGCGATTGTCCCCAGGCCTCTCGGGCCCCGACCTCTAGGGGCTGGGGACCAGAGCGCTCTGGGGAGACCTCCTGCCCTCCGCCGGCCTTGGAGCTGCTGAGCTTCAATGAAGACTGACACTGCCCAGACTCGGGGACCCCAATAACCCAAGCCGAGCCCAGGGTAATGCTCCAGGTAGCGGGTAAGTCCATCAACTTTCTAGTTGACACAGGGGCTACCTATTCGGTCCTTCCCTCTTTCGGGGCACTTGATGTCCTTCCCAGGTTTCGGTTATGGGAATTGACGGCCAATCCTCGCACCCGCTCCAAACCCAGTCACTACCCTGTCAACTGGACTCCTGCCTGTTTGCCCACTCCTTTTTAGTCATCCCCTCCTGCCCTACTCCTCTTCTGGGAAGAGATATACTCACTAAGCTAAAGGCCACCGTTCACCTGACTCCAGGATCGGCTCCTACGTCAGGGGCCTTCCCAATGCTACTTGCTGACTCTCCAACCTCTTCTGTTAATCCTGAGGTCTGGGACACCCAAGTCCCAGTGGTGGCTCGGCACCACCCTCCAGTCCTCATCCGGCTAAGGGGCCCCACCCATTTCCCAGCCCGGCCTCAGTTTCCTTTGTCTACGTGTAACCTCAAGGGACTAAAACCCATCATCGACCGCCTCATGGGGCAGGGCCTCCTGATTCCCATGACTTCCCCCGTAACACGCCTATCCTTCCTGTTCGGAAGGCCTCGGGAGACTACCGACTAGTGCAGGATCTCCGCCTGATTAACGCGGCAGTGGTCCCTGCCCATCCAGTCGTCCCTAACCCCTACACCCTCCTCTCTTCTATACCTTCTAAAACCTCTCATTTCACCGTTATTGACCTCAAAGATGCCTTTTTTACCATCCCACTCCACCTCGACTGCCCATTCCTCTTTGCTTTCACCTGGACTGACCCCGACACCCGGCTGACCACACAACTCACATGGACTGTACTCCTTCAGGGGTTCAGAGACAGTCCCCACTACTTCAGGCAGGCCCTGTCCTGGGACCTGGCCAGGTGTTCGCTTCACCCTAGCACCCTCCTCCAATACGTAGACGACCTGCTCCTTTGCAGCCCCTCAGAAGAGACCTCCCAACAACATATTGCAACTCTCCTTAATTTCCTTGGTTTTCAGGGCTACAGAGCCTCGCAATCTAAGGCTCAACTAACTCAGACCTCTGTTGTCTATCTTCGCCTCCAAATCACTCCCACCACTAATGCCCTGACAGCAGACTGGTGTAGCCACCTCAGGTCTATCTACCCTCCGGCCAACGGAGACCAGGTCCTGTCCTTCTTAGGACTGATGGGATTCTTCTGCCACTGGGTCCCAAATTATGCCACCCTGGCCAAACCTCTACATGCTGCCGCTAAAGAAACTCCCACAGGACTGCTGTCTTCCCCCACTGACGTGACTCGGGCCTTTCATGCTTTATGCTCTGCTCTACTGGGTGCACCCCCTCTCTTTCTCCCTAATCCCAATTACCCACACCATCTATATACTGATGAAAAGGGAGGGATAGCCTATGGTGCCTTAGTGCAGCCAGTTGGCTCTGAACTGCTGCCTATTGCTTACATATCCAAACAACTCGACCCCACAGCCAGGGGATGGTTCCCCTGTCTGTGGGCACTGACAGCAGCAACAATATTATATGCTGATGCAAAGAAGCTGATTCATGGCCAACCTCTGACCATCTTCTCACCTCACCGCCTTGGCGATCTTTTAGCCTCTAGATTTCTCTATGACCTCAGCGAGTCTAGACTCCAGCAGTTTCACCTGGTGTTTCTGGATAAACCACAGGTTTCTGTGGGTCATTCTCTACAATTAAACCCGCTTTCCTCATTGCCCTCCCTACCCCTCTCTTCAGAACACCTAGTCCACTCATGCTCAGAGGTTCTTGAGTCCCTTATGCAACCCCCCCTCCCACAACCAGTTCTCCAAACCTCTACTAAACTCAGAGCTAACTTTGTTCGTTGATGGGAGCTCAAAGCAAGACCCCAATGGGAACTGAAGGGCGGCTTATGCTGTGGTAACCATCCGGGAGGTCCTAGAGGCTCAGCCCTTGCCACCCGGGACAACTTCTCAGAAGGCCGAACTAACAGCCCTAACCAGAGTCTTATACTAGCAAAAAGAAAAAGGGCCAATATCTACACAGATTCCAAATATGCCTTTTTGATTTCCCACTCCCATGCGGCAATCTGGAAAGAACAGGGTTTCCTAACCACTAAAGTGTCTCCCATCTGCAACGCCCCCCACATCACTCGATTGCTAGAAACCATACCTCTGCCCAAGGAAGTCGGCATCATACACTGCAAGGGACACCAAAATGCTCATGACACTGTCACTCTGGGTAATAATATGGCCGATCAAGTGGCTCGACAAATTACCTCACAACAAGCCCCCAAACCCTTGCTGGCTTTGAGGCCCACCTTCAACCCAGATTATTCCGACGATGAAGCTGGAGCCCCGCTGGCACAAGAGGGGGCTCGGAGGCACCCCTCGGGATGGATACTACTCTACAATAAACTGGTGCTTCCTAAACGCCAGGCTGAGGCTATAATATCCCAGATCCACAATACCTTTCACATTGGACCAAGGGCTCTCCTTTCCTTTCTCAGCCCTGTCTTTTCTCCCTATCATCTCAGGCAGACCATATATACCGTCCACCACTCCTGCCTAATATGTGCTTCCACCTCTCCTCAAGAGGGACTCCGACCCCCACAGGAAACCCATCAGCTACAGGGACACGTGCCTGGGCAAGATTGGTAGATGGATTTCACCCACATGCCCAGACATCGAACCCATCGCTATCTGCTGGTCTTGGTGGACACCTTTTCAGGATGGGTCGAGGCCTTTCTCACTGCCCGAGAGATGGCAGCAGTGGTGGTGGAGGTCTTGACGACTCATTTCATTCCCAGATTTGGGTTGCCAACCTCTCTCCAGTCTGACAATGGGCCTGCATTTATCTCACAGATTTCTCAACAGGTGGCTGTGGCCCTGGGCACCACCTGGCATCTCCACATCCCATATCGGCCTCAATCATCGGGCAAGGTAGAGTGGGTAAATGGCATCATCAAGACGCACCTGACCAAGCTTGCTTCAGAGCTGCGGCTGCCCTGGGTTGACCTTCTTCCTCTGGCGCTCACTTGTATTCGCACCATGCCACACTCAAAAACAGGTCTGACCCCCTTCAAACTGCTCTATGGCAGGCCCTACCTCCTGACTCACCGGCCAGAGGGAGAGGCTCCCCCACTTGCGGGGTACCTCCCCCTCTTCTCTCCCCTACACTCCTTGTTGAGGGAACACGCGGACCGGGTCTTGCCACAACCAACAGATGGCGAGGGGCCAACTCAGCCTTTGGCCCCAAGAGATCAGGTACTGCTAAAAGCCCTAAGTCCCCACCTGCTACAGCCTCACTGGACGGGACCCCATACAGTAATCTTCACCACTCCCATGGCAGCCAAACTTCTGGGACACGAGTCCTGGTACCACCTGACCTGGCTCAAACGAGCCCCACCAAGTCTCCCCGCAACACAGACAGCCTCAACCCCGACCAGGCCCCAGACCTACTCATACCACTCCACTCCTGCAGGACCCACCAAGTTTATCCTCACCCAAAACCCCCTGCCCCTGATCCCAGAATGCGGCGAGGTGCCCAACGTGGGTTACAAGTGATAATGTGGGCTGCCTTGAGTGCGCTCTGGGTCTTAGGCAGAGGCGGTAACTGTAACTCCCACCAGCCTTTTCAGATCACTTGGAAGCTTCAAAATGGAATAACGCGAGAAGTGCTCAACTCGACCACTAAAATACATCCTCCAAACACTTGGTGGCCGGACCTGTACTTTGATCTTAAGCCGGCAGTAGATGTAGCCTGGACAAGGGGTTTCCTTGAAAACCAGGGATTCTGGATTGCTAGCCTTTATCAAAGACCGGCTCAATGCAATCCAACTGATGGTGCTGTGGCAACAATATCAGGAGCTTCCAACCAACGCCCTGTAATGGACACCTCGTCATCCTGGCCACCCCACCCTACCCCTCGTCGCCCCCGTTCAGTAGGAAGTAGCCAGAGAAAATCAGCGCCCCTTGTCCTATATCAAAAAGGCCGGGATGAGAGGTCGGACATACCTGGACATGCATGGACATGTTCAGGTGGCTGAGGCAGAAAGCCCCGGAACCCGCTCCCACCCAGACAGAAACCAGGAGGTGGACCAACATCCTGGATAAGGAACTCATGACCTGGCCCAATGAAGGACTAACACAAAGCCCACTAGCAGCAATCAGCAACGTGGCCCCCACGTTTTACCGTATATGGAAAAAACCCGGCTTGAACGCTAGCCCTGGCTATAAAACCCTCCTCCCAGCCGCCATTCCTCGCAGACTCCCTTTGTTCTCCCTGCTCGTTCACCCCCGGGAGTTCTGCCCGAGAGTGACCGCCTAATAAATGCTTTTGTCAATGGTTCCTAGAGGTGGCTTTTCTTCCCGCAGCATTTCTTACACAGAGTACATCATGAGAAATGCTAGACTGACTGGATGAAACACAAGCTGGAATCAAGATTGTTGGGACAAATATTAATAACCTCAGATATGCGTATGATACCACCGTTATGGCAGAAAGCAAAGAGAAACTAAAAAGCCTCTTGATAAAGTTGAAAGAGGACAGTGAAAAAGCTAGCTTAAAATTCAATATTCAAAAAACTAAGATCATGGCATCCAGTTTCCTCACTTTATGAAAAACAGATAACAATGGAAACAGTTACAGACTTCAATTTCTTGGCCTACAAAATCACTGTGGACAGTGACTACAGCCATGAAATTAAAATATGCTTGCTCCTTGCAAGATGATAAACCTAGACAGCATATTAAAAAGCTGAGATATTACTTTGCTAACAAAGCTACATGTAGTCAAAACTGATTTTTCCAGCAGTCGTGTATGGATGTGGCTCACCATAAAGAATGCTGAGCACTGAAGAACTGATGCTATTCAACTGTTGTGTTGGAGGAGACTCTTGAAAGTCTCTTGGACTGCAAGGATATCAAACCCATCAATCCTAAAGGAAATGAACTCTGAATATTCACTGTAAGGACTGATGCTGAAGCTGAATCCCCAGTCCTTGGCCATCCAATGTGAAGAGCTGAGTCACTGAAAAATATCTTGATGCTGGAAAAGATTGAAGGCAGGAAGAAGGAGGAGAAGAGCACAGCAGAGGACAAGATGGTTGGATGGCATCACCAACTCAGTGGACATGAGTTGGAGCAAGCTCCAGGTGATGGTGAAGGACAGGGAAGACTGGCGTGCTGCAGTCCAACTCACAAAATGTCAGACACAGCTGAGTGACTAAACAACAAAGCTACATCCATATTAGCCCTGAAGAGGGTAATTTTCCACAGGTGAGCCTACTTATAGCATTCACTGAGCATCACTGTTCTTGGTAGAGAGGGAGGTTCTCTGCATCATCAGACTGTTGAGAGCATCCTCTGCAGTTGATGCCCCTTGTGGGCATTCACGTACCAGAAAGACTATGGATACACCATGTGCCCATCCCAACACCCTTTCAAAAGGTCACCTTGTCACCAACCTTACTTTTTTTAACTGGCCAAAAACATTACCCAATGCTCCTTATTTGGTATAAATGCATACCTCAAATTATTTTTCTACAGAACAACATGGACTACCAGATATATGCCCATAATGATTACTACTGGGAAACTTTCATTTCAGAGACATCTAACAAAGACATTTTTGAATGGCTTATAAAACATTACATCTACTTCTAGTCAACCGCAGCTTATCATGCTCAAGAACAACAACAGAAAACTATGCCTGAACTTTGCCCTCTTTGGATAACTAATTTATACTGGTCATGAGGAATTTCCCACTAAGTCTCAGATGGGAACTGAGGAAAAGACCACAAAGCAGCAAGAGTGGGTCTGGGACGCTTGCTCATGCAATTTTCTCATATTTTATGCACCTACTTAGGACAGTTTCACACACAGTACCTCTGTTTAGAAACAGAATATTGATGCTTATAATTTGCTGGCTCAAATAATATCCAGTAAGCAGAAGATTACTGCTTGAGCTGAATCATAGGCAGAGAATCCAGCAGAAGCAGGCAGAAGTCTACCAGGACGGCCATAGTAGTAATTCACAACCTTTCACCCACTTTTTAGAATTGAGCCAGTTCATGGATCCAGAGCCCACGATTAAGGGATAAACTGTGTTTGTGTGAGTTTTATTCAATTAACTCTAAGTGAGACAACTATTTCAATTATTTTATTCTGAATTTCATACTATGATTTGGGGACTAAATGCCCTCCAACTCCCCACCTCTTACTTTTCCTGCAGACTTGCATCATGAAGTTTTTAAGATTTTTTAATTTATTTTAGATAGCTTGTAGAATAGAAGCCTGCCTGAAATTCCATTTTGGCCCAGATTTTTTTTTAATTAATTTAAAACTTTATTCTATTATACAATACTGCATTGGTTTTGCCATATACTGACATGAATCAGCCACAGGTTTACATGATCTCCCAATGCTGAAGCCCCCTCCCACCTACCACCCCACACCATCTCCCCGGATCATCCCGTACCCCAGCCCCAAGCATCCTGTATCCTGCATTGAACATAGACTGGTGCTTCATTTCTTACATGATAGTATACATGTTTCAGTGCCATTCTCCCAAATCATCCCACCCTCTCCCTCTCCCTCAGAAGCCAAAAGTCCATTCTATACCTCTGTGTCTCTTATGTTGTCTCACTTACAGGGTCCTCATTACTATCTTTCTAAATTCCATATATATGTGTCAGTATACTGTATTGGTGTTTTTCTTTCTGGCTTACTTCACTCTGTATAATCGGCTCCAGTTTCATCCATCTCATTAGAACTGCGTCAAATTTATTCTGCTGGGCATACACATCAAGGAAACCAGAATTGAAAGAGACACATGTACCCCAGTGTTCATTGCAGCATTGTTTATAATTGCCAGGACATGGAAACAACCTAGATGGCCCAGATTTTGATTGGAAAAGTCTAGTGATATATTGTAATTTTTCTTGGATCTAGCTTCTTTCTCTTCTTGCTTGGACTTAGCAATTTGGAAAGTAAACTTTTGCTCTTTTCTCCTGAAAAAGAAAATGTAAATACCTAAGGAAAGATTCTTAGTTTTTTTCTTCAAACAGAGGAGCTATGTCTAATTTATTTAATTTGTTTACTTTTATTATAGCTGAATATTCCTTCTTTTTCAAAGCACTTATTTATTTTCTGTTTCAGTTGTGTAAGAAAAATCTTGGGACAATAAAATCCTTAAAGCCATAGTTCCCTTTATATTCACATTCCTTAATACACTTTTTTACTTCAGTGTTCAGAGATACAGAAGATAAAAGGACTGGGGAATATGCTTTTTCAACGTATTATACATAAGGACCAAATTGTTAATAAATTATTCTATATCTGTAAAACCACCTCAGAACTTAATTTATTTTCATATAAATCATATGGAGATAATCTTTACATTTTTGTGATTTATAAGGCAGGGGAAAGAGGTTCGTGGTGATGTTTTGGTCAACTGTAATCTCCGGTGTTCTATATTAAATTAAAAACAAATATGTTCCTAGCCAGAAAAACTCTTAAATTAATTCTGTCATGAGAGCCCACATTCAAGATGTGTCTTGGGAGGAGATTGATTGGAATTAGAGCAGAAGTTATACTTTGGTCAAACTGTGGCTCCCAAGATGTCCAAATAATAAACCTAACAATGTCTACAGAACGTTCTGTAGAAGTCAGGTGCTTTACTATGAAGAATAGAGAAAACATTCCAGAGTTTTCCCTTGAGATTGACCAAGGCTTCCTGGGGCACTGCAAGAACTCAGCATGCCTTTGCTTCTTAGTTAAAAACATCTGGGGTAAGAATTTTGAGAAAAGCTTCTGGTGACAGAATGTAACAAAGTGAGAAAAACAAAGTC
Source organism: Madoqua kirkii (assembly GCA_006408675.1). Classification (NCBI taxonomy): domain Eukaryota; kingdom Metazoa; phylum Chordata; class Mammalia; order Artiodactyla; family Bovidae; genus Madoqua; species Madoqua kirkii. Next base: position 12,650 of record SJYC01068884.1, read on the forward strand.
AGAAGATACAGGCTTAAGAAAGGTCCTGCCCTTACCAGCTGTTCTTAAATCTCCAAGCCTTGTTTTCCTATTTGTGCCCTCTGAAAAGAGGACCGACCTGTCTGGCAGTTTGTTTATTTTGGTTATCATCAAAAATAACGAGTTCATTGAGAAATGCATTATAAACTGAATACAATATAGAAGTGATACATGCTTTTGTTTATAAATAAGAAACAAAGGGTTGGATTTTGTGTGGACAACGCTTAGCTTCTACTACAAATGGAGGGACAGAGAGTCAAGAGGCTGATTCCACTGCTCAGGGTTACACAGGAGGAACGAGAATTAAAAACTAAAGTTCTCTGGAAAATCAGCTATCTATAAAATTTAGGGAGATCCGAGAAGACGGTAGGTGAGCATTAGTCAAAATGTGGTCTCTGAAAGGCCTGTCTTAGCATATGTTTACTTGTTAAAAATGCAAATTCAGGGGCTCACCCAAGACTGAGTCAGAGTCACCGGCAATGGACTAGCTCTGTCCACACACCCATGGTGACCGTGTGCACAGGGGTCACTGAAGGCGGCTGTGCACAGAGGCTGCCAGGGCAGACTCTGGTGCCTGAATAACTGCATGTCCGTCCTGCTTTCTGGATCTTCAAAGGAAGGTCAAAGGTTGTGGCCATTTACTAGTCTGTGATGTCATAGAGGTAAAAATGTGATAAAGGGAATGACACATAATTTTTTTAAAAAAAGCACTCACTCGACCACTAGCTCCTGCAGAGCTGTGAGTTCACCCACTGACTCAGCAGAGGCAGAAGGCAGAGGGCTTGGCTGTCTCAGCTCCTGCTACAGCTGAGGCCAAGCGCATCTGAGATACAGTCCCCTAAGCAGGAAGGAGAGACACACGGTCTGCAGGGCATTTATTACTGGATGAAGGAACCACCGTGTTTTTAAAAAATCTTATTTGGTTTATTTTCCAGAACGAATACTACACTCTTCCTAGGCCTTCTAAAAATTATGCTTGCCCTTGGAACCATGCCTGTGACCGAGTGCTGACAGCTCCATCACAGGCCTGTGTTACTTGTATGCCACCATGCACAACAGACCAGTTTGACTGCGTAACTTCCCCTTCAACGGGTTTGGTAGCAAATGGGCAAAGGAAGAATAGAGAAGGTGGGAAGTACACCTACCAGCGTGGTGACTGTCAACTTGGCTTTGTTGTCAATAAGGACTCAATTCCTATTAAGGGTCGGCTGGCGGTACAACCTCCGGAAAGCCCCTTAACACAATATAGACCAAAGACACATAATATGTGTTATTGATCAGAAATATAGTAACATATTTTTAGAGAGTAATACAATGAATATTCCTGAATGTTAGTTCTCTTACTAGTTGAATTCAGGACAAAAGCATTGGGTTCAAACAAAACTAAAATCAGAAAATGCATATAAACTTGCCCGGCACAAAGCAATTTATAAATTAATATTTCCTTCCTTGCAGATGTGTGTCCTTTCCTGCCTTCAACACATCCTTTCTTATTATTAGATTCACTTAAATTTAACAAACATTTATTTGATGCCAGGAGTACAGAAACACAGATGCACTAATATATCTGCTCTCCAACAACCACGGAAGAATTTCACCTGGATTTCATGTAGGAACTTCATCATCAAGATAATGATGGTAACAACCATTAGTGAGAGAGACATTTTCACCCACTGACTCAGCAGAGGCAGAAGGCAGAGGGCTTGGCTGTCTCAGCTCCTGCTACAGCTGAGGCCAAGCGCATCTGAGATACAGTCCCCTAAGCAGGAAGGAGAGACACACGGTCTGCAGGGCATTTATTACTGGATGAAGGAACCACCGTGTTTTTAAAAAATCTTATTTGGTTTATTTTCCAGAACGAATACTACACTCTTCCTAGGCCTTCTAAAAATTATGCTTGCCCTTGGAACCATGCCTGTGACCGAGTGCTGACAGCTCCATCACAGGCCTGTGTTACTTGTATGCCACCATGCACAACAGACCAGTTTGACTGCGTAACTTCCCCTTCAACGGGTTTGGTAGCAAATGGGCAAAGGAAGAATAGAGAAGGTGGGAAGTACACCTACCAGCGTGGTGACTGTCAACTTGGCTTTGTTGTCAATAAGGACTCAATTCCTATTAAGGGTCGGCTGGCGGTACAACCTCCGGAAAGCCCCTTAACACAATATAGACCAAAGACACATAATATGTGTTATTGATCAGAAATATAGTAACATATTTTTAGAGAGTAATACAATGAATATTCCTGAATGTTAGTTCTCTTACTAGTTGAATTCAGGACAAAAGCATTGGGTTCAAACAAAACTAAAATCAGAAAATGCATATAAACTTGCCCGGCACAAAGCAATTTATAAATTAATATTTCCTTCCTTGCAGATGTGTGTCCTTTCCTGCCCTTCAACACATCCTTTCTTATTATTAGATTCACTTAAATTTAACAAACATTTATTTGATGCCAGGAGTACAGAAACACAGATGCACTAATATATCTGCTCTCCAACAACCACGGAAGAATTTCACCTGGATTTCATGTAGGAACTTCATCATCAAGATAATGATGGTAACAACCATTAGTGAGAGAGACATTGTTAGACTCTTACATGCAAGTTTGGAAAAACTGCTTCTACAAGGAATAAATGATGGTGCACCTTTTAGAGATGGATTCACTGCTCAAGAAGGTGAAGAGAAGAAGCAAGGCCACAGAACTCCTGCCCCGCAGAACTGGGGATTGAAGGCAACCGTCTTCCTCCGAATGCACCTCTGCACTGTAGCCCATCCTCGCCCAGCCTAAAGCCAGGTTGAAAACCTTCCTCCCTCAAACCTACTCCTTCCTCTCTTTTTCCAGTTTCAGAGAAGAGAATCACAATCAATTCAGAATTCCAAATGGAAATTTGGTCTTTTCTTTGGAACTGCCTTTTTCTTATCTCCTGCTTCTTATCATTAGCTAAAGTTTCTTCATTTATGCTCTTCATATTTTAAAAGTTTGTTCTTATTTTCAGATACATAACTTCTGCTTTTGGAAGTTTAAGGTCCCATGATCTCAAACTTGGATGGCAAAAATAAATCATTCCTCTTTGCCCAGTGAGATATCTCATGTCTGAGGTAGAGTGCCCGTCATTAAGGAGAAGTCAAAAACGTTTTCCAAGGGAACTAAGCTCACCCACGCTGTTGTCATCAAGAAACTGAATGAGATCCTATAGGCACGAGGCAAGAAAAGAACTGATCGTGCAGCCCAGATTGAGCTGTTTCAGCTGCTGGTTCAGATTGCCTCTGAAAACAACCTAGGAGAGGGTGTCATCATCAAGATCAAGTCCAACATCACCACTTCTCTTTATGACTACAACCTCAACCTGGCCACATACATGAAGCCTGAGATGTGGCAGAAGTGTCTGGACTGCATCAATGAATTGGTGAACATCCTGTTTGCAAATCCCAACATCTTTGTTGGAGAGAACATTCTGGAAGAGAGTGAGAACATGCATAATGCAGACTAGCTACTGCATGTCTGTGGCTGCATCTTAACTCTGGTGGAACAAATGGATGAAAAATTTACCAAAATAATGCAGAACACTGATCCTCACTCCCAAGAATATGTGGAGCACCTGAAGGATGAGGCCCAGGTGTGTACCATCATTGAGTGTGTGCAGCGCTACCTGGAGGAGAAGGGCACCACTGAGGAGATCTGCTGCATCTACCTGAGGCCCATTCTCCATACCTGCTACAAGTTTGATTACAAGGCCCATCAGCAGTAGCTTATACCTGCTAAGGGCTGAGCAAGATCAGGCCAAAAATAAGGGTGAGGACTCAGCTGTGCTGATGGAGATACTTTGCAAGTACATCTATGCCAAGGACCACACAGACCAAAATCGCACGTGCACCATCCTCTGCCATATCTCCCATCACTCCTTGCACTCCCGCTGGTACGAGGCCCGGGACCTAATGCTCATAAGCCACTTGCAGGACAAAATCCAGCATGCAGACCCACCAGTCCAGATCCTGTACAACCGCACCATGGTGCAGCTGGTGCCTTCTGCCAAGGCCTGACCAAGGATAAGCACAACACCCTGCTGGACATCCAGTCAAGCAGCTGGGCCAAGGAGCTTCTGGGCCAGGGTCTGCTGCTGCACAGCCTGCAGCAGCGCAACCAGGAGCAGGAGAAGGTGGAGCGGTGCCAGCAGGTGCCCTTCCACATGCATATAAATCTGCAACTGCTGGAAGGTGTTTACCTGGTGTCGGCCATGCTCCTAGAGATCCCCTACATGGCCGCCCACGAGAGTGACACCCCCCAACGCATGATCAGCAAGCAGTTCCATCACCAGCTGTGGGTGGGCAAATGGCAGCCCTTGCTGGGCCCCCTGGAGTCCATGAGGGAACATGTGGTTGCTGCTTCCAAGGCCATGAAGATGGGTGACTGGAAAACCTGCTGCAGTTTTATCATCAATGAGAAGATGAATGAATGGCAAAGTGTGGGACCTTTCCCCAGAGGCTGACAAACCCAGAACCATGCTGGTTAGGAAGATCCAGGAAGAGTCACTCTGGACCTACCCGTTCACCTATAGCGTGTCTATGACCCCATCAGCATGGAGACACTGTCCGACATGTTTGAGCTGGACCCATCCATGGTACACTCCATCATCAGCAAGATGATTATTAATAAGGAGTTGATGGCTCCCTGGACCAGCCATCGCAGATGGTGGTGATGCACTGCACAGAGCCCACTGCCCAGCAGAACCTGGCCCTGTAGCTGGCCAAGAAGCTGGCAGCCCGGTGGAGAACAAGCGGGTGTTTGACCACAAGCAGGGTACCTATGGTGGCTACTTCCAGAAATATGGCTGCCAGAAAAATGAGGGCTACATGCGCTGGGGTGGCTACCACCAGCAGCAGTCTCAGATGGCCTACTGATGGCTTGACTTCTGTCCCCAGCGCCCTAGACCATTCACCCTTTAGGTCCAACCACACTGCATTAAAGGTCTGTCATTAAAGGTCTGTGTAGATTCATTAAAAAAAAAAAAAAAACACTTCTAGAATGTCAATGCTTCTAGAATGACCCTTCTCTTTTTTTTTTTTTCCCCCTGTGGCATGCAGGATCTTGGGGCTTCTCTGGTGGCTCAGTGAGAAAAGAATTAGTCTGTCAATGCAGGAGATGCAGGTTTGATTCCTGGGCTGGTAACATCCCCTGGAGAAGGAAATGACAACCCATACTAGTATTCTTACCTGGGAAATCCCATGGACAGAGGAGCCTGGTGGGCTTCAGTCTACAGGCTCCCAAAGAGTTGGATATGACTGAGCAACAAAGCAACAACAACATGCTGGGTCTTAGTTTCCTGACCAGAGATCAAACATATGCCCCCTGCATTGGAAGCATGGAGTCCTAAGCACTGGACTGCCAGGTAAGTCCTAGAATCCTTCTAACACTTAGATTTGCATTTGGTCATGTCCCTGTTTCCTATGTCTGTGGCTCCTCATCTCCATCCAAGCAGCCTCAGCTCCTTCCTCATGTGCCATGTTCAATTCCCAGCTGGGTGGCTCTCTGTGCCTGATGTGAACATTCTTCTCTGTCCCTCTGGCAAACACTGAGGCACACTCAGGACTCACTCAAGCGCCATATCCTCAATGGACACTTTACTCATCTCCAACTAGAGCTTCCCACCCCTCCTCCCCGTTCTGCTGCATTGTGCAGGGGTTTGTGTAAAGGGTGGCTTGTTAAATGCACCTCCTTCCTGGAACACTGTCCCTTCCTTGGAGTCAGGGATGGGGACTTTTTCATCTTTGATTTCTAAGTCAGTCCAATGTGAGCAACTAGTATAGGCACTTAGTGAGTGTTTAGTGAAACAAGAACCATGTGAGTGAGTGAAGAATATTATGCATGACTCCTGTTCTATACTGGATTAGGGAGGTGGGGGGGGTGCAGAGGCTTCACGCAGGGTCTGTAACACTCCAAGAATAAGACTAGGTCTTTGAAACAGCCTGTCTACATGACTAAACAACAGATCAAGTTTAATTGGTAAGTTAAGCCCTGTCTTCCTTTTTTCCTCTTTATTACTTTGTAGAAATGAGAGAGTTTATTTACCTGAATAAATTAAACTTGCTTTGATTCTCCCTTTGTGACAGTGAAAACTGTTAATGGCCAGAGCTCTGAAAGGGACCGAATAATTCTACAAATATTTCTGGAGACAGATTAACCCAGCTTCACAGAGGACCCTGAGGATACCACCCTGAATGCTTACCTTACAAAGCTCTACCCAGAAAACTGAGGTGGATCTCCATGTGTTCAATGAGAGATCATTCATTATACTCCTTCAATGGGAAGAACTAATGGGCTTCCCTGGTGGCTCAGATGGTAAAGAATCTGCCAACAGTGTGGGAGACCTGGGTTTGTTTGACTCCTGGGCTTGGAAGATCCCCTGAAGAAGGAAATAGCAACCCATTCCAGAATTCTTGCCTGGAGAACTCCATGAACAGAGGAGCCTGGTGGGCTACAGTCCATGGGGTCACAAAGAGTCGGACATGACTGAAGGACTAAACACACACACACACACACACACACACACACACACTACTTCAATAAAAAAAGGAAAATAAAAAGGAACACCAGAGGGCTCTGTTAAATGGCAAAGAAAACAGCTGGTTTAGTTATGGCTGTTTTCAGCTGAATGTCAAAGAAACCGACTGCAAGGGCTTATTCAAACAAATGCTGATTTTTCTCTCATTGGAGCCACCCTGGCAGGAGACAGAGAGGACTAGGGAGGCAGTTTCATTAAGTCAGCAGCGACTCAGCTTCCCTTTTTTTCTTTCTCCATCATCATCATCATCACCACTGGGGTTTTATTTCCAGGTCTAAAAGTGGCTGTTCCACCTCCAGGCAGTGTGTGTGCTTCACAGACAGGAAGGAGCCTCAAGAGCAGAGGGCTTTTTTTTTTCCTGGCTCTTTTTCTCTTTTTGACTCCACCAAGTAGATGGACCTCTCCCTGGCTAGAATACATCACAGGGCCACATAGACTGCAAGGAAATCTGCAAGAAGCATAGTGGGCACTTGGCCTCTCTGAACAAATCATGTTTGTTTTCATGAGAAAGAAGGGAGATAGGAAATTGTCACAAATCTATTTTCCAGTTGTGCAACCAACAAGAAGAAGGACAGTTGACTCTGTTCTGACCTCATGGCATATGTTCCTGTTTGGGTGACAGACAGGGACACTGAAATAAGTGTATGCCACTCTTTAGGCTGACTGCACAGAGGTCTGGCGCTTCAGGCGCTGGAAGTGATATATGGGCCCTGCTCTCTGCCTCTCCCTGCCAGCTAGCTCAGACTGTAGAGACTGTAGTCTGGATCCTCTTGCCCAGGCCCCATTTCTCTGCTCTGAGGTCCCTCCCCCTGCAATTTCTTCTCTATACTCATCTGAGAATAAACATTCTAAATACCAACTGGTTGCATCACTACATGAATCTCTCTTATAAAGCTCAGCTCGTTAGAGAGCTGGCTCCTTTCAGCTCTCCTCCACAGCCTCCCTTTCAGGATGGGGTACCTTGTATGTTAGCAAATCTGGCCAGATGGGACAGCTTTCAGATTCAGCACCTTCCTAGTCTGGGCCTTTGGACACCCATTTCCTTCACTTGAAGGATTCTTCATCCTTCTCCAACTTTCTTGCCTGCACAGTCCAAGAAAGATGTGATTTTCTGCAAGAAAACCTCTAGTTCCTGGGGTATGAAACTTCGATACCCTTCTTGGACATCCAGGAGTGTGAAGTCAAGTGGGCCTTAGGGAAGTATCACTATGAACAAAGCAAGTGCAGGTGATGGAATTCCAGCTGAGCTTTTTCAAATACTAAAATAGGATTTCGTTAAAGTGCTGCACTCAATATGTCAGCAAATTTGGAAAATGCAGCAGTGGCCACAGGACTAGAAAAGGTCAGTTTTCACTCCAATCCCAAATAAGGGTTATGCCAAAGAATGTTAAAACTATCATACAATTGTATTCATTTCACACACTAGCAAGGTAATTCTCAAAATCCTTCAAGCTAGGTTTTAACAGTACATGAACTGACAACTTTCAGATTTACAAGTTGGATTTAGAAAAGCCAGAGGAAACAGAGATTAAATTGCCAACATCCATTGGCTCACAGACAAAACAAGGGAATTTCAGAAAAACACCTACTTCTGCTTCATTGACTACATTAAAGCCTTCGACTGTGTGGATCACAACAAACTGGAAAATTCTTAAAGAGATGGGAATACCAGACTACCTTATCTGCCCCCAGAGAAACCTATATGCAGGTCAAGAGGCAACAGTTAGAATGGACATGGAGCAATGGACTGATTCAATTTTGGGAAAGAAGTGTGTCAAGGCTGCATATTGTCACCCTGCTTATTTAACTTCTATGTAGAGTACATCTTATGAAATGCTGGGCTGGATGAAGCATAAGCTGGAATCAAGATTGCTGGCAGAAATATCAATAACCTCAGATATTCAGATGAAACCACCCTCATGGTAGAAAGCAAAGAGGAACTAAACAGCCTCTTGAAGAAGGTGAAAGAGGAGAGTGAAAAAGATAGCTTAAAATTCAACATTCGAAAAATGAAGATGATGGCAGGTGGTCCCATCACCTCATGGCAAATAGAAGGGGAAAATTTTAAATGGTGACAGATTTTATATTCTTGGGCTCCAAATTCATTGCAGACAGTGTCTGTAGCCATGAAATTAAAAGATGCTTTCTCCTTGGAAAAAAAGCTATGATAAATCTAGACAACATACTGAAAAGCAGAGATATCACTTTGTCCATAAAGGTGCATATAGTCAAAGCTATAGTTTTTTCAGTAGTTGTATAAGGATATGAGAGTTGGACCATAAAGAAGGCTGAATGCTGAAGAACTGATGCTTTGGAATTGTCATGCTGGAGAAGACTCTTGAGAGTCCCTTGGACTGCAAGGAGTTCAAGCCAGTCAATCCTAAAGGTAATCAATCCTGTATATTCACTGGAAGGACAGATGTTGAAGCTGAAACTGCAATACTTTGGCCACTTGACATGAAGAGCCAACTAACTGGAAAAGATCCTGATGCTGGGAAAGATTGAGGACGGAGGAGAAGAGGGTGACGGAGGATGAGATGGTTGGATGGCATCACCGGCTCAATGAACATGAGTTTGAGCAAACTCTGGGAGATTGTTAAGGACAGGGACACCTGGCATGCTGTTTTCCACCGGACTGTAAAGAGTTAGACATGTCTTAGCCATTGAACAAAAACAACAAAGCAGCTTATTGTTTTCCAACTAAAATTTAAGCTACTTTAAAGAGCAGCTTATATATGATAGATACCAAATTATTTGTTGATATTGAACATAGGAACGGCAACATCACCCAAATAGCACTGAAGTTGAGCACATGGCTTTGGGTCCTGTTCTCAGATCAGTGCCTAATTAGCAGGATGACGTTGAGTGATTTCACCTCCTCTGTTTGGTTTTCTCATCTACTTAACACATGGTATTACCAATTTCAGTGGATGTCAGGTTTGCATGTCCAGTACCTACTCCTTCTTCTTCTGATGAGAACATCCTTGTTTCTATTATTACACAAACTCCTCTCAGGTGCTCAGTCATGTTTTTTGAGTGAGGTGAGATACCTAAGCCTTGTAGATCAGTATGCAACTCTTATGGCACTGAAGTCTGTTCCAAAATCAACAAGGACCAAGCCAAGTCAATAAAAGTTGATTGCGGGACATTTGGTAAGACTATTGAAATGCACAAATAGCTCTCTTATTGCTACACTTGAGGAAGAGGAAACCTGGAATATCTGTGCTCATGAATGAACAGAGCCTGCTTGAGTGAAGCCATAACAGGGAAAAGAGAGCAATGAAATGTAAAAACAATTAACTCAGATGCCCTTGTTTGGGCCATTGGATCTCTTGACACCCAAAGCCAACATGATCCAATCATTACCCAGCTATTTGGGCTTCTATCAATATTCCCATTCCCCTCACCACGACTTATCCCAGTTCAAGTCGGTTTGATATCAGTCATAATGTAAACAATCTGAATTTCATGACAACAAGAAATATATTTCTTTCATATGTATTTTGGAAGAACTGATAGACTCTTTTAAGAGTCTTTACTACATCCATATGTTTTCCCTCCACATTTTGAAATTCATCCTAAATATGAAAAGGACTTTTTGACAAAGGTAATAAACTCCTTAAAATCAACTTTTGTTTCTTAAAAAAATCACTGTATATACACAGCATTTGACACAATGTTTAACATAAATTACTTGTTATATCAATCAACCAACTAGATAATACTAACTAAAATTGTTTATCATAATGTAAAAAACCCAAATGTAAAATCTGTAGGGAAACAGTTAACACACACATACAAACATACACATATTTTATGGTCTACTCTACTGTCATTAAGATATAAAGGATCTGTAGTACCATGGACAACTAAGTATGACATAACATTAAGAGAAACAAATTTAGAAGCCTATATTTAAAGCATAAGCATATCTATTTTATTAAAGGTGTATTCCAGAAGCATAATCCAAAAATGATAATGGAACAGCATGAATATTTTTTCTTTCTCCCACTTTTCTATGACTATCAAAATGTATTAACATGTTAACATATGACAGTTTTAATATTGAAAAAAATAAGCACCTAAAATATCTGATTTCAACCATCTGCTCACCACCTTTACGATTCTATCATTCTATGATTCCAAGAACTGCTCAGTTATCATGGTTTGCACAAACCTCATTGTTTTTGTAAGTGGGGAAAATTTAGTACCAAAATTAAAGGACAAAGCTGACAGAGTTATTAGTCTCAAGGAACTTGCATGTCCTTTGTTTTTGTTTTTTTAATGGTTGTTTCTGATGCTTTCCATTCTTGTGAAATCAAACAGAAATGAAGTTGCTACAGAGACAAGGAAGGGGTCATGTGCTTTCTTGGAGGGATCCTTTTACTTGACTCAAATGATCACAAATGGTGCCCACCGTCTTCATATTCTCTGGCCTGACCAGAATCCCTGTGCATTTCCCTGGTCAATTTTCTCTCCCCTTCTTTTTAGCAGCCACCTCTGCCTACGTTTACTTATCCTTTCTTACCATGTGTATCCAACCCCTGCCATGCTGCTCCCTCGCTCCCCTGACCTCATGACAAACAATTCTGTGACACATCCATGCTGAACTTCATTTAGTCTTCCCCAGCCCTGTGTCCTCTTGGTTTTGGAGCATTTTTTTCTCTGCCTGCTTCCCTGGCAAAATTTATACTTATTATTCTACATCCAATAGTAGCACTTCCCAATCTTTTTGGCACTGGGGATCAGTTTTGTGGGAGACAATTTTTCCATGGATGGGTGGGGGATGGTTTGGAGATGATTCAAGCACATTACATTTATTGCGCACTTTATTTCTATTATCATTACATCAGCATCACCTCAAATCATCAGGCATTAGATCCTGAAGGTTGGAGACCCCTGAAGTACAGGATGTCTTTCTCTAAAAAGCCTTTCTTGACCCTTGCAATGGCAAATGTTGCCTTATAACTGTTTCTTTCAGGCCCTTGGGATCCCTGTCCACAGCTCTGACCACATGTTATATTTAATACTAGCAGGTCATCCATGATGGAATTCAACCCTGGTGATCACAAACATAATCTGTATTTCTGTCTTACATGTAGTCACTGTACTTGGTGCAGAGCTTGGCATGTATTAATTACAGTACTTCATAAAATTAGAAAGAAAGGGTAGTTATCATACATTAGTTTAATAGCATAACCATAACTAAAAAACTGACAAGCAAGTCTTCTGGTCCTCAGCTTATTCCGCTCAGTGTCACTCTGCCTTCCTTGATTTCTCAAGTGGGCTGTTTTCAACTTTTCAAAGTAAGTCATAAAACATTATGCTTCTTTTGCTTTAAACTACAGATTTCTGGGATATGCTTCATTTGTTTCTACAAGTGGAAAAGAAGAGAGAGTGGGGGGAAAAAGGACAAAGGACAAAAGGAAGAGAACAATAAAACAATATGTCTAGAAAGATCATGTCTTTGGAAAATCAGTATTTCCTTGTTGACCATATCTCTTTGGTAGCAGAAGGCTATGGTACAAAGCCCCTTTTATTAAAAGAAAAGACTATACTATACAAACAGACTTATTACTGACTTCAGATCACTGGATCGGAAGTTTCAGAGAGGAATTTATGAAAATATTTTGTTTTAAACCATTTTTGTTATGATGTTAGTAAACTGTGGTCACTTATGAACTTTTATAGAAAAGAGTAATATTCGGAAACTAAAACAAACAAACAAAAGAAAACAGGAAAACTAAAAACCGGAGTTCTTTCATGCTCGTCCTTTTGGTGCCCTTCATACACAAAGATGATAAGACAAGAGCTCCCAGACTGAGAAGTCAACTGTTTCAAAAATTAACAAGGGATTCATGAAAAGCAGCAGAAAACAGGTGATATGAAAAATCTCTATAATGATCCAGCATTGAATCATAACAGATGGTACTCCCCATGAAATTGTAGACTAAAAATAGAAAAAACAAAATAAACTTGAACAAGTTTAAGGAAAGCTGAGAATCTTTAAACTCCATTTTAAAAAAAGTAACAATAATCAGACTTCAATACAATGTGAGTTTATTTAAAAGAGATTTGGCTATCTCAATAAATAACTTATTTTAAAGTTTCATATCATTTGACTGGATCTCTGCTATAGTATTTTATTTTAGGAAAAGAAAAAATGCACAAGCTGTAAGATATGATGAAACTATTTCACTTAACATTTACTTTCTAAACAACCTGATGAAAATAATGATAAATTTTACTTCAGGGATTTCTGGTGAGCAGTTGTGAGGCTGAGCTTAGCAAATCAAATGGTCTGTAATTGGGCCATGACCCTATATGCTCTTGCTTCACTGGAGGGAGAGAAACAAGTTAACAGATGGTACTCCCCATGAAATTGTAGACTAAAAATAGAAAAAACAAAATAAACTTGAACAAGTTTAAGGAAAGCTGAGAATCTTTAAACTCCATTTTAAAAAAAGTAACAATAATCAGACTTCAATACAATGTGAGTTTATTTAAAAGAGATTTGGCTATCTCAATAAATAACTTATTTTAAAGTTTCATATCATTTGACTGGATCTCTGCTATAGTATTTTATTTTAGGAAAAGAAAAAATGCACAAGCTGTAAGATATGATGAAACTATTTCACTTAACATTTACTTTCTAAACAACCTGATGAAAATAATGATAAATTTTACTTCAGGGATTTCTGGTGAGCAGTTGTGAGGCTGAGCTTAGCAAATCAAATGGTCTGTAATTGGGCCATGACCCTATATGCTCTTGCTTCACTGGAGGGAGAGAAACAAGTTGAGATCAATATTTACACATAGAGAAAATTTCCTAAATACTTGGAGGTTTTTTTTTTTTAAACAATGGTTAATTTGACCACACAATGCTTTTTTATGTTCTGTAGTTGTAGAAGACAAATGTATGAATCCACAGATACTTGAAGAAACATCAAATTTAAAACAACCTGTATCTTCAATGACTGATTTTATTGCCCAGATTGTATACTATAATCACTGTCAATAAATGAATACTAGTCATCATGGAGATCAGCATTGTACTCAGTCAGACCTTGAGGGGGTTCTTTGAAGATGGTCTCTAGAGAGAAATGGATCACCCTAAAGAACTGGCTAGAAAACCATGTGGGTTGAAAAATACCCATTTTAGAGTCAAGTATAAATCATTACAAAGTAATGCTCAAAATCTCCAAGCCAGGCTTCAGCAATACATGAACCGTGAACTTCCTGATGCTCAAGTTGGTTTTAGAAAAGGCAGAAGAACCAGAGATCAAACTGCCAACATCTGCTGGATCATCGAACAAGCAAGAGAGTTCCAGAAAAACATCCATTTC
>SJYC01068887.1:0-15813 GCA_006408675.1 Madoqua kirkii
AAACACAAGCTGGAATCAAGATTGCCAGGAGAAATATCAATAACCTCAGATATGCAGATGACACAACCCTTATGGCAGAAAGTGAAGAGGATCTAAAAAGCCTCTTGATGAAAGTGAAAGAGGAGAGTGAAAAAGTTGGCTTAAAGCTCAACATTCTGAAAACAAAGATCATGGCATCTGGTCCCATCACTTCTTGGGAAAGAGATGGGGAAACAGTGGAGACAGTGTCAGACTTTATTTTGGGGGACTCCAAAATCACTGCACATGGTGACTGCAGCCATGAAATTAAAAGGCGCTTACTCCTTGGAAGAAAAGTTATGACCAACCTAGATAGCATATTCAAAAGCAGAGACGTCACTTTGCCAACTAAGGTCCATCTAATCAAGGCTATGGTTTTTCATGTGGTCATGTATAGATGTGAGAGTTGGACTGTGAAGAAGGCTGAGCGCCGAAGAATTGATGCTTTTGAACTGTGGTGTTGGAGAAGACTCTTGAGAGTTCCTTGGACTGCAAGGAGATCCAACCAGTCCATTCTGAAGGAGATCAGCCCTGGGATTTCTTTGGAAGGAATGATGCTAAAGCTGAAACTCCAGTACTTTGGCCACCTCATGCAAAGTAAACTCACGCAAAGAGTTGACTCATTGGAAAAGACTCTGATGCTGGGAGGGACTAGGGGCAGGAGGAGAAGGGGACAACCAAGGATGAGATGGCTGGATGGCATCACGGACTCAATGGACTTGAGTCTGAGTGAACTCCGGGAGTTGGTGATGAACAGGGAGGCCTGGTGTGCTGCGATTCATGGGGTCACAAAGAGTCAGAAACAACTGAGCAACTGAGTTGAGCTGATGTAAAACAAATCTCTGTAGGTCAAGTGAAATTTCATCACTGAATAATTTTCCAAATCTCTCTTCAAGTCATACTTACAGGAAAATATTTTATGTTAAATAACAGCTCAAACATCACAGGCATTCCTAATGAAGTTAGATAAAAGAAGTATTTTTTCCTATATAACGACAATGAAAATATTTCCGCAGATAAATGAGATGAAGACACATCAGGAATGTAGCTACAGATATTTTTAAAACATGATTTAATTGTTCTGACAAAACTACTCATTATGTTTTTGGTGCTTGACATCATTACAGTTCTCTGTTTACTGTGGTATACTTGAAATTAAATCATAACAAAAATCACTTTAGGATGAGAAATGCTCAATAGACAAATAAATGAACATCATTTAGAGCACATGAAAGGACAGCAGAAAATGGTGTAGAGAAAATTTAAGGGATTATCATAAAAATAACTCTAAATTTAAGGCATGCCATTATAAGAATAAAGTCATAAGGAACTAAAGAGCTCAAAAGTGCCTTAATTGTGTCTTTTACTAATTAATGTAGCATTATCTGTTAGACAGCTCATCTAACACAGGGAGCATAAAGCTTGTTAAAGATATAGGACACACAGAAGAGCAGGATACATTTGCAATATGTTCTCATACAAAGGCAAGCATCCTGTGAGCATCTGGTAAATATGAATTAGATTGAAATTTATGCTTCTAATATGGACGTGGACAGTTTCTCATCACTGGAATGCTTTGAGAAACTTTACAGAGTAGAGTCCTCATAGGAAATTCCCATAGCATTCAACAGATAAGACTGTGTATATTTATGGTATAGGGTTGGGGAAAAGAGTCATATATCTAGTCATGTCAGGTTGGCACTATTTTGAGCACTAACTAGGATTAGTATAGAAAGTTGGGATTGTGTGTAGTTTGGAACACACCACACTCACACATACGTTATCGTTTCTAATTTGAACAAGTGAGGTATATAATATATTCTGTGACAAAGAAAAGACACCAAATAAAGAAAAATGTAAGATCCCATATTATATAAGGCAGTTCCTAACAGTTAACAAAAATACCTGCAACTCTCATTAACAGTTCCATCAGTTCAATCTTTATATTAGCTCTATCCAGATTTAGGGTTTCCCTGACAGCTCAATGGTAAAGAACCTGCCTGCCAATGCAGGAGACATAAGAGATGTGGGTTTGATCGCTGGGTAGGGAAGATCCCCTGGAGAAAGGCATGCAACCCACTCAGGTTGAATGGAGAATCCCTTGGACAGAGAAGCCCGGAAGTCTACAGTCCATAGGGTCACAAAGAGTCGAACATGACGGAAGTTACAGCATACACACACTACCCAGATTTTCTGACAGCAATCAACTTCAGGTTACTTCTCTGAACAACATGCATCTGCCTAGACCAAATTCTTAAGTATGTAGGAAAACCAGTGGGCCTCATCAAACCTGCCAAGTTCACAATATAAAAAAGATACAAAAGTTATCAAATTTCTCTGAGACTTTCAGTCTTTGATTTCCTTTATCCTTACTTGGCCTGGGGGTGAGGGTGGGGGAGAGTACTTTCTGTGGCTCCTGCCTGATTCTTCTGACGTCCTCAGCATATGGTTATTTGCTCATGTAGATGATGTAATTTATGTCCCGTTCAAAAATAACAAAATTCTAAGGCTTCATGCATATTTAGAACAATTAAAAATGATTGAAAGTTTATCATGCCATTTGCAGCCATCCAAACATTTTCTAGCCATTACAAAACATAATAAAACCAATCTCCGATCTCATCTTTGTTTTTAATGCTTTCTTTTTCTGAAAAGCTAACTTCACAAATATTCTTGGTTCCTATAATATACTATTAAGGGGCAATTCAGATCAGAGAACAGGAACAGTAAACTCTGAGCTGAGAACTGGAATGAAAAGGGAGCATTTATCACAAAGAACAAAATGTGCTCTTACACATCAGTGTTGAGAGGGGAAGATAAAAACTTTAACCAGAAAAGAAGCAGAGTTGAGAAAACTAAAGGCACATTCAGGAGGTTGAGAGAACAGATATGGATAAATGTAGAAATGAAAACCACTGTCAGTAAAGATATATTTTAAAAATTTACTTTCTTACATTGGAGGATTATTGTTTTACAATGTTATATTGGTTTCTGCTGTAGAACAAGGCTAATCAGCCATTAGTATTTGTTTCTGTTCAACAAATCTGAGTTGTTTTCAACTCTTTACAACCCCATTGACTATGGTGCACATATAATATATAAATTTTATGAGTCTAGTGTATTACATAGCACAAAGAAAACCACTGGTAAATGTCAGCAATCATTACTGTAATTATCACCATAGCCCTGTTCAGATCATCTCCCTATCTCTACTGTGCCCTCTACTATAATTTCCCATGAGAAAAGTCATTCCTTTTTGAGACTCACTGTCTACGACTCTGGGTTTCTGGCTTGACAGATTATCAACTTGCTATTCACTATGGTGTACGGTGAATGCAGAAATATCCAAATTCACTGGTTATGCAGAGCTATTTACATTAATGAACTGGGAGAAAAGATGCTACAGCATATGGAAGTTTCATTGGATTGATTAAGAGTATATTTGTTTTCTTCTGCTCTGGGTTGGCTCATAATGTGAAACTGGAAGGTGAGCCCTCTTCATAGAGTCCTCTTTGGGGCATCAGAAGACATGCTTCCAAGTTTAGAGTCTTGGAGATACAACTAACGGTGTGTGTTTGAGAACAAGAATTCTCTGGTCTTCCCATCTTTCATAGGCCCTGGCACTAAAGAGATACTTTTCATGTATAGGTGTGACTAAGTGCGGACAGCTGGGGAATTCTGATCCTCATTCTCCACTGAAACTATTTCCAACTTGAAAGGACACTTATATGGGGCTGGTTAGGAGGTACTATACTTCTTTTACTAGAATTTAATGAAATAATTTTTCATATTTCCTTCATGCAGTTATTACACATTGCACATAAAGAAGAGAACTTTCTGTGTGGATAAAAATGTATCTATAACCCTAAAGTCACAGTGTTAAGTGGGAGTATAAAATGGAGACTCTTCTTATTTTGTACCTGTTAAGCTAAGAAGCCAGGAAATCACTTTCTACAATAAAAAGAAACATGGATTTGGACTTCACCTTCTATTAAGTCCTTGGCCATGGTAATGAGTAACAATATTTTTTCCTCTTAATATATTTCTTAGTAAGCTAAAACATATTATGCATTTACCAGAATAAAAGACTGTCTGGTGTATATACTGTAGGTCAGTAGTAAATAATATGAGTTCAAAAGTAAAAAAAAAAAAATGAGTTAGAGGAGAGATCATGGAAAATAATTTAAATTCATTGAATGATTTATTCAATTAGAATGTTCTAGAAAAAAATATGTGGGTTATTGCATACCTTAAAATTATTGGAACATATATATACTGTAGGTCAGTAGTAAATAATATGAGTTCAAAAGTAAAAAAAAAAAAATGAGTTAGAGGAGAGATCATGGAAAATAATTTAAATTCATTGAATGATTTATTCAATTAGAATGTTCTAGAAAAAAATATGTGGGTTGTTGCATACCTTAAAATTATTGGAACATAGTAATGGAAGAAAGATCTTGTTTTATGTTGGAAGTTGCTAATATGTTCATAAGTCCCCAGTAGAATTTTATCAATTTTCATAAATAACTACTTATAAAACTATAAATCACTTTCAGACCCTCTTTAAGGATGCACAAGAAAGATAACAAGCATTCATTTTTCAACTTGCAACTTACGCAAGAGATAAGAACTTGGTGCTGATTATCCAGCTGTTTGCAATTCTAAAGATGAATCTCCTCAGTTACTTCCCTTTAGGTAAAAAGGAAAATAGAAACATTTAGTAACTTTTATCAGTCATATTTTTCAAGCATGAAGAGGTATGGAAAGTAATTTTTGGTAAAATTTTCACATTTATAAAATATTATTCCAAAAATGCAAAATAATATTTAACCAATTTTATGAAAAGTAAATGTGTTAACTATTCAGGACTCTCCCACAACCCAAATTAATTTACTGATGGAATAAACAACAACCCAAACCTAGTATTTGGTAGAAAATTTTAACTCATGTCACACTTTTCGACCAAAGGCAGTTTTACATACTCTCCTTTGGAAGACCCTTGTTCTAGAAGCTTGGACCCTCCTCATAGACTGTCTGCTGTTTTACTATTAGAATTGTGTTACACTGATTTCCTATTCCTTGCATATTTTTCAAAAATTATGGCATCTGGTTCAGTGCCAGACATCTGTTAGTAGAGAAACTCTCAAGAATTAATTGCTTACGTTCTTTTCTTCTAAGCGGTCCATGAACTGTGAATAGACAGTGTCATAAACTATCCCTTTCTGAGCATATTTGTAAGTATGTAGACCATGGCCTCCTACCTACTCAGGACAGTGCCTGTTTACTGAGTGGCGAGTATCTCCCTTCCTACTCCCCCAAGTGGTGTGAGTCCTGTTGCAGTGTCATTTTAAAAATTAATGTCATCCAGCTGCAGAAAGGTTCTTAGTGTCAATGAGAAATTGTTGTCTGTGTTTCTAAGGTATGTCTTTCTTCCATATCCCATGACTATTTTAAACCTAACCTACATTTTCAAAGCTTTTTACTGATTTTTACCACACTCTTCAAGCCGTTGTATCTCCCCCTCAATTTTGCCATGAAAACACAGAGTCCAACAGGAATGAATCCCTTTACATCTGCTCTACTACTTTCTTATTACTGGTTTTAGAAGCAAAGATGTTCCTCCTTCTCTCCCCAGAGGGATGCTTATCCCTCATGTACTCATCTCCTCCCCTTAATCATGGACCTTTCTTATTTGTAAATTAATTATTGATTGAACAATCCTCCCCAGTGCATATTGTGTGCAAGACATCAAACTAGAGGTTATGAATACAGAGGTGAAAACCATCTGGATGGACAAGGGACAAACTAACAACTGACTATAAAAAAACTTTGGTAGTTTCTAAGCTGAGGAGGATAGATCAGGTACAGTAGAGGCTCAGGCTGCAGAAAGGTTCTGGGCAAGACAGAAAAGGTTTAAGAAACAGAAGTCAATATAGAAGTTCAGACTTAAAAAGTCAGTAAGAATCTGCCTGTTGGACAGGCAAGAATACGCTATATTTGTCTTTCTCTAGAAGCCCTCCAGTAAATTAAATTATTAGCTTTTAAAAATAAAATATTTTTCAACTTAATCAGAGCACACAGCAGTGATGAGTCAACAGAGAAGCACATGGAATAATGTCAGCTCTGCTGGGTGAGCCCAGAGGCTCCTCCTAAGATTTCTTGTGAGAACCATACCGATACTAATATGAACCTTCTGCTTCTAAACTATCTATTATACTCAAAATGTTATTATTTTAATAACTATTATAAATAATATCATTATAATTTATAATAATTATTTTAATATCATAATATAACCATTCTAAATAAATAAAATAGTGTATTAAAATAAATATAAATTATTGATGAGATAAAACAATAAATATAATATAGTAAATAATAATAATATTCTTACTTGGCCATGCCACAGGGCATGTGTGATCTTCATTCCCTAACTAGGCATCTAACTCATGTCCCATGTCCCCTGCATCGAAAGTGTAGTCTTCCAATGGACTGCCAGGGAAGCCCCAAAATATTGTTACTTTTCAAGTTGACTTTTTTAATTCCTTGAAAACTTTTTTTTGTAGTCCTTTTGTTCTCGGGCAAGATCCATATACAGCTCTGTTATGTACAGATGCTTAGAGCTCAAGTCCTAGACCAGATTGTCACTTCTCCCTGGACCATGGTTCAATCCACTTTTAGTTGCCCAAACCAAAGGAATCAACCTCAATTTCATTCAGCAATATAAAACTATCTTTGATCTGATAATATGATGTGTTAATTTTTTTCTTTTTATTGAAGTAAAGTTGTTTTACAACGCTGTGTTAGTTACAGTGGTTTTTTACAGCTATTTTTTCTGATTATATTCAATTATAGGCTATTACAAGATATTAAATATAATTCCCTGGGCTATACAGTAAATCCTTGTGCTCATCTACTTTATGTACAGTGGTTTTTTAGTCCCCTACTCCTAATTTGTTCCTCCCCTGAAATATTTTTGTCCTGTCACATTATAATTCTTTCCCTGGTCTATTAAAATATTTAAGGTCCTTTCATAAATTTCTTTATCTCAGAAGTATTTGCAAAAGCTCTTCCAAGGCCACTGTTCTTACAGTGAGTGTAAGCAGGGTCTCCCAGAGAGAAACACAGGAGGAAGAAAGCCTTTAAAACAGCTGGAGAGAAGAGGAAACGATTTCTCCCAGAAATGGAGAGGTCTAAAGTGAGTAGCATTGCACCCTACTCCAGTACTCTTGCCTGGAAAACCCCATGGGCGGAGGAGTCTGGAAGGCTGCAGTCCATGGGGTTGTGAAGAGTCACACACGACTGAGCGACTTCCCTTTCCCTTTTCACTTTCATGCATTGGAGAAGGAAATGGCAACCCTCTCCAGTGTTCTTGCCTGGAGAATCCCAGGGACGGGGGAGCCTGGTGGGCTGCACAGAGTCAGACACGACTGAAGCGACTTAGCAGCAGTAGCAGCAAAGTGAGTAGGGTTCATCTATTGATCTGTGGGCAGATGGGAAATGGGAGATGGAAAAATGATTTGAGAGGGTTGTGTGGTGCACCCAGGAGAGCTGGACCCTAGGCCTGAGCAGGTCTGTTGAGCCATTTCAGAGATTGAGGTGACCCAAGTGGGTCACAGAAGTAGCTAATAATCACCCGGCTGTAAGGTCCCTCAACACTAGTTATAAGATGGCTGTGATTTATTTTGAAATACTTCCTAGCAGACTGTACAACACATATAAGTGTGCTAAAGTTCTGACACTTTCAGAAATCTGTGAGACAGGTATGGTGGGCAGAATTCTAGTGTAGTCCCTAAACCCTGCCAGTTCCTTAAGTAAACATTCTTCCCATTATTCGTATATTAGTCTAGGTACTGCTGTGACGGGAGTCTACAGGTGTAACTAACATTCCAAATCAGTTGATTTTACAATAAAGAGACTATATGGGAGGGCCTATAAAAATTGTGCTAGGAGGTTATAAATTAGTCTCTGTCTCAAAACATTAGCATCCAAGACCTAATGATAGACTACTAAGAGTTTTTGGAGATTGTACCAGTATAAATACCAGATTAATTAGAGCACCTATTTATTTACTCACTGGTTTAATAAAGTTCTTTAATATCCATAATCAAATAAAATTAAACACAAATTACCATGAATTCATAAGAAATAAGCAATTCTATTTTTACTTTTAGCACTGCTATGGAATGAGGTTGATTCTTTATCGTTCACTGAATATATGCTTTAAAAGAGAGTAAAATGTCTCAGCATAATCTATTAAGTTACATTTTATACAACTGTGGTTTACCTAAATAGCTGCCTCCATGACTCCTGAAGGTCAGAAAACATCAGCTTCTTGTGTTTCTGCACATTTTACAAGCAGAACTGCCCTTTTGTCCCAGATTGTCTTTTCAAAGATGTGTGTATAGTGAACGACCTTGAAAAATACTATGTTCCCTCCATTCAGAACAAAGGGCAGATTTTCCTTCTGTTCAGTGTAATAAAGATAATGTCTTCTTTCTGAACAAAAACCAGGCTTGCTTGAGTCTATTATAAAAAGATTCAGGCTGTGTGTCTAACTCCTCAGTGTGCTGTATCCCTGCCTCACGTGTGGCATCTGTGTGGACCTGTTGGCATCACACCCACGTAACTTGGGAAACTAGGAGAATCTATTCAAATATGCCATGTTCATGCTGTTTCCCGTGTTATGAACAATAAGTACTTTATCTCCAATCCAGGAGTCTCGTGTTTTCTGTTAGCGTCAGTGAAACCAGCAGAACACCTGGTTAGCTACAATTAGCATAAAATTATATCCCTCAAAGTTCTTGACACTAATTTGCTTATAAACACAACTGGTTCTCAGCACACTCTAGGCATTTTCTAGTTTATAAAATAGGTTTTTGGTAAAAAAAATAACCAATGGATCTTTCCTCATTGATTTGCATAAAATAGGTAATGAGATAACTTTTCTTCGTAACTTCTAGATGTATGATTATTTAAAGAAATTAAAATGGACGCTTCCATAACCTTCAAACCCCAAAAGAGACCTTATCTACTTAAGTCACTGGGGGAATTTGGCTTCAATCACTTCTCCTAAGTTTATCAACAAAAAGGATAATAACAAAGGAATGTTCTTTGCTCATTTATTTGTAATTGCCAAAATTTGGGGGTGGAAAAAGAAATACCTTTTCAGAATGTACCTGTCTTGGCTAATTATAGAAATAAAATATTCTCATTAATTTTCCTTTCTAAATGCTCTATCAAATTCCTTGCAAGAATACTATTAATTTTCTTCATTGTTTACAGCAAGAAATTTGTTCAGAACATTAATGAAAGAGAAAACTATGATAACAAACTTTAAATAAAGTGACTTTAAGCACTTTATTAAATGTTCCATCAGCTATAAACTAATTTAGTAAATATAGACACTTTTATTTTACATATAAATTTTAAAAAAAACCCTTATTTCAGAAACAGATTGTGTAAAGCTCTGCACACATAACCACTTTGGACCTGTTTACTGAATCAAGCCTGTAGTGGGTGATCAGCTGACCATGCGTATACCTGCAGCCAGTCTTTCTCTGGAACCAATTAACACCACTAAAAAGATGGAGAAGGTCTTTAACTGCCTACTCCTTAACATCCTAGAGTGTTATGTAACTGGCCTGTCCTTTTGTTTTGAATTGCTTTGATTTCATCTTCTGAATGGTTTGTTACTGAGTCCTCTAGCATCTCTTGCATCATGGTTTGGGGGAAGCTTTTAAGATCAAGAAAACACAAAAAATGAACAACTTTTCAATTAAGTATAAAAAAAATTCTTCATAGTTCAGTGTAGGTTGCATGATATACCCAATGCTTGTATAGTCAAAAGGGTTCATTTTTGCTTGCTTGTTTGTTTTTCAGGAGATAGCATTCTGCAAGAAAGTAAGGAGACAGAACAAAGAGAGACAGAGAGGGGCAATGAGAGAGAAAGAGAGAGATGGGAGGTGGGGATGAAGACCCTGGATTGTGAAGAACTGTTCAAATATTGAATAAAATAACAAATGGACTTTAAATTTTCTAGATAGAATGAATAGCCCATTCTTCCACAACCTGCAGAGAATAGAGATTATAAGCCATAAATCTTCAAAGAAATGGGTGCTCTTTTGGACCACAGTTTGAAAAAGGCGTTTTCTCAGTTCTAAAGACTTCAAATCCTTCTGTCTCTTTTTTTCAACTGGAGGAGGTGATGAATTAAATGAACCATCTGCACACAAGACATGTCACTGTATCTTCTGCAGCTCTGAGGCATCTAACCCTTCATCTCTTGCATTATTCCACCCTTCTTTTACTCCTACAGCTAGGAGGAGAAGGGAGACTTTGTAGCTAAGCTACCAACACATTTGTTCTGTAGGACCTCCAATCCATGATATTTCAATTAGGTGGTGCTAATGAAGTCAAGTTTACAAATTTAGACTCCACCTGAGCCAGTTATTAGGCAGCAGATTATCTCACTGTTATGAGAAACTTTGAAAAATGTACAAACATGCATTTATTCACATATTAATTTAACTATATCTGTGGTTCCTGACAATACATCCTAAGTCATGGCAGGCCATAATGGTACAAGAGTGATCAAGATAACCATAGGGTTTATAGTGAGGGAGATAAAAATGAATGAACATGCAAATGAATAATGAGCAACTGGGTTAGAAATAATTTACTCAATAAACAGAGTGATATGATAGAGATGATAATGAAGAGGGGATACTTGGACCCACATTGGATAGAATAATTTGACACATTTGGGAGGGTCTACATTTAAACTGAAGCTTAAAGAATGGTTCAGCTATGAACAGAGCAGGATAAAGTTTATAGGAAGAAATGTTCCAGACAGGTGGAAAAGACTTTGCTGTGTCAGAGGAAATAAAAGGAAGACAAGGTGATTTTCATGGGCTGATCATAAAAGTTACTGAACTGAAATGAGGCTGAGGAGGGAGGCATGAGCCAAATTATTGTGGCCCCTCTAGGGGGACATAGAGAAGGCAATGGCACTCCACTCTAGTACTCTTGCTTGGAGAATCCCATGGACAGAGGAGACTGGTAGGCTGTAGTCCATGGAGTTGCTAAGAGTCGGATGCGACCGAGTGACTTCACTTTCACTTTTCACTTTCATGCATTGGAGAAGGAAATGGCAACCCACTCCAGTGTTCTTGCCTGGACAATCCCAGGGACGGGGGAGCCTGGTGGGCTGCCATCTATGGGGTTGCACAGAGTCAGACACGACTGAAGTGACTTAGCAGCAGTAGGGTGACAAGAGTTTTGGATTTTAAGTTTGACAAGAAGATGGTGATTGGCTTTCAAGCAGATGACAGGTAAAATCCAGTTTGCCCTTTGGTGGTCACTGGAGATGCTGAAAGGATGAGGACTAAGGGTAGAAATTAGAAGTCAGATAGAGGATTGTGGTGGATATATTTATACTGACCTCCATAGATGCAGTCTCTACCTCTCCTCAAACTCTCCTTATCCTTCCCTTCCTCACTCCCTTGACATCTCCTGCCCCACAGCAGACTAGGAAATGACCTCTTTTTAATTTTTTTAGTTTATGCAACTTAAGAAAATCGAATTGGCTTTTAAGAATGGAGGGCAATTTTCAGAGATAATGAAGAGAACAAAATAGTACATGTTTTAAAACAATCATTATTGTATCAGTTAGAAAAAATTACAGTATGAACAATGAAGAACACACAGGAATAATGTTCAAAAACTATTTCCCTCCTCCATAAGTGCAGCATGACCTCAGAATGGATATACAGTGTTAGAAGAGCTTTATTGGTTGTTCCATGCCCTTCTCTACATTGTAAAACAAATAACAGAAATTTTTCCTCAGTGTTCCAGGGCACATAAAAAACAGTACACATTTTCAATAACTGCATGCTCCTCTTTCAAACTTTCACTATTTCATTTTTCTTTTTGCACTGGTTAGCTATTTTTTAAGGATTTTTTTTGATGAGGAGCATTTTTAGTCTTCAATGTATTTGTTACAGTACTGCTTGTGCTTTATGTTGTGGGTTTGTTTTGTTTTTGTTTTTGTTTTTGCCACAACACATGTGGGATCTTAGTTCCTAGACAAGGGATCAAACCCATGCTTCCTGCCCTGGAAGGTTAAATCTTAACTACTGGACCACCAGGCAAGTCCCTGGTTAGTTGTTTTGTTTTTATGTCTTAGATCATATTTTAATTTTATCTTTAAATGTTTTCCAAAAAAGCTGCAAAAGAGCCACCATAATGCAAATATTGTTTGTAACTACTATCTAAGTATCAAAAGAAAAAGTCAGGAAACTTTATTTGATGCAAATATTTTGAGCAAAATCAAACTGTTTGGAACAGAGACACTTCAAACCCAGAAGTGGTATGAGGCCAGAGGTGGGTGTTCCAGGAAAATGTATACAGAGGGGACCAGGAAGGTGCTTAACTTCTACAGTGATTGGTGGTTACTACAATGGGAGTTTCTACATAGCAAGGGATTCATTAAAAGCGTTCATCTTACATGATTTTAGGAGAACAACTTAGGTTTCATTTATGATCATTAGAAGAATTTATAAGAAATAACCTAAGTTAAATTTTACTTACATTCCTGAAATAAGCTAGATTAAGTTTGGATTACATGGCTTAACTGGTTTTGTCTTATTGGGGAATTTTCATGTCTGATCTCTGTGTTGTTGTATTTTAATGTAAGAAATATGGACAGCAAATATCCATAGGCAGGTCGTCTTTGAGTATTTATACATTCAAGCTTATTAACATGACCTTAATTATTTACTCTAATATCCATTTTGCTAGAAAATGGAATTCAAACTTTGTTTTCTAAATGTTTGTTCTTACAGTATCTTATATCTTTGGAAAACATATAAAATATCCACTAGATTATATAAAATAATCCCAACAAATGTGTTTAAGGAATGAAAATCAAATATCCATTTAAGATGAATGGTGATATACAGATGCAGCTAGATTATATCCTTTGACAAAAAATATATATAATAAAATTATAAAATAATGTAACTATTAAGATTATTTTGGTAAATATTTTCTGAAGTGATTTTCCAGAAGCACAGCACAAGAGTGAGAACCAGGCCTGGAGGCAGGTGGTTCTGGCTCTGAATCCCAGTTGTCATATCTATGAATTATCTACTAATAATAGATGAGTGGAAATATTCAAATCAAAATATTGCTTAAGTATTGAAATAAACCATGTAACAATAAAAACCAGCACCATTTTGTTTTCATTTTCTTCACCTTCTATTTCCATATTTCTAGGTTTTTAATTACTTTTTCATTCTGCTAAAAATACAAACAATATGAAATATGGCATGTTTAAGATAGCATATTAAAAAGCAGAGATACTACTTTGCCAGCAAAGGTCCATCTAGTCAAGGCTATGGTTTTTCCTGTGGTCATGTGTGGATATGAGAGTTGGACTGTGAAGAAAGCTGAGCACTGAAGAATTGATGCTTTTGAACTGCGGTGTTGGAGAAGACACTTGAGAGTCCCTTGGACTGCAAGGAGATCCAACCAGTCCATCCTAAAGGAGATCGGTCCTGGGTGTTCACTGGAAGGACTGATGCTGAAGCTGAAACTCCAGTACTTTGGCCACCTCATGCAAAGAGTTGACTCATTGGAAAAGACCTTGATGCTGGGAGGGGTTGGAAGCAGGAGGAGAAGGGGACGACAGAGGATGAGATAGCTGAATGGTATCACTGACTCAATGCACATGAGTTTGGGTGAACTCTGGGAGTTGGTGATGAACAAGGAAGCCTGGCGTGCCTGCGGTTCATGGGGTTGCAAAGAGTTGGACATGATTGAGCAACTGAACTAAAGTGTACAGTTAAGCAGAGTTCAGTACACTCACAACATGATGAAACAGATCTCTGGAACTTTTTCATCCTGAAAATGTGAAATACTACTCTTATTAAACAGAAGTGCCTTCCACCAACCCCATCTACACACATTCCCAGGTAACCACCATTCTGTTTTAAGTGTCTTTGAATTTGACGCTTAAGCTATCTCATATAAGTGGAAAATTTTTGTGACTGATCTATTTTAGTTAGCATAATATGTTCAAAATTCACCTGTGTTGTAGCATGTTACAGGATTTCCTCTCTTCTTAAGGCTGAATGATAATCCATTGTATGTATATCCTCTGATTTGTTCATCTATCAAAGGATGTTTGAGTAGCTTCCACCTACTGGCTATTGGGAACAGTGCTATTATGAACACTGGTGTGCAACTACCTCTTTGAGACCCTGTTTTTAATTCTTCTGAATATAAATACACACACACACACACACACACACACACACAGAAGTAAGGACTTCCCTGGTGGCCCAGAGTATAAGGAATATGCCTGCAATGCAGGAGACCTGGGTCTGATCTCTGGGTTGGGAAGATCACTGGAGAAGGGAATGACTACCCACTCCAGTATTATTGCCTGGAGAATTCCATGAACGGAGGAGCTTGGTGGGCTATAGTCTATGGGGTTACAAAGAGCTGGACATGATTGAAGTAACAGTATGAATGCAAGAATGCATAATTGTATGATTTGTTGTTTTCAGTCACTCAGTCATGTCTGACTCTTTCCTACCCCATGGACTGCAGCACACCAGGCTTCCTTGTCCATCACCATCTTCTGGAGCTTGCTCAAACTCATGTCCATTGAGTCAGTGATGGCATCCAACCATCTCATCCTCCATTATCTCCTTCTCTTCCTGCTCTGAATCTTTTCCAGCATTAGAGTCTTTTCTACTGAGTCGGCTCTTCATATCAGGTGGCCGAAGTATTGGAGTTTCAGCTTCAGTATCAGTCGTTCCAATGAATAGTCAGTGTTGATTTCCTTTAGGATTGACTGGTTTCATTTCCTTGCAGTCCAAGGTACTCTCCAACACCACAGTTCAAAAGCATCAATTATTCAGTGCTTAGCCTTCTTAATGGTCCAACTCTCACATCCATACATGACTACTAGAAAAACCATAGCTTTGACTAGATGGACTTTAGGTTGGCAAAGTGATGTCTCTGTTTTTTAATTCGCTGTCTAGGATTGTCATTGCTTTTCTTCTAAGAAGCAAGGTCTTTTAATTTCATGGCTGAAGTCATCATCCACAGTGATTCTGGATCTCAAGAAAATGAGATCTGTCACAGTTCCCATTCTTTCTCATATATTTGTCACGAAGTAATGGGACCAGATGCCATAATCTTAATTTTTTGAATGCTTAGTTTTAAGCCAGCTTTTTCACTCTGCTCTTTCACCTTCATCAATAGGCTCTTTAATTTCTCTTCACTTTCTGACATTAGGATGATATCATCTGAGGTTATTGATATTTTTCCCTGCAATCCTGAGTCCAGTTTATGCTTCATCCAGCCCAGCATTTTGCATGCTGTATTCTGCACATAAGTTAAATAAGCAAGGTGACAATATACAACCTTGACATACACCTTTCCAAATTTTGAACCAGTCTATTGTTCCATATCTGGTTTTAACAGGTTTCTCAGAAGATAGATAAGGTGGTCTGATATTCTCATCTCTTTAAGAATTTTCCACAGTTTCTTTTGAACCACACAGAGGCTTTAGCTTAGACAATGAAGCAGAAGTAGGTGTTTTTATGGAATTTCCTTGCTTTCTATATGATCAACTGGATGTTAGCAGTTTGATCCCTGGTTCCTGTGCCTTTTCTTTCTTTCTTTTTTTAAAATTTAATACTTTATTCCGTTTCACAATCCTGCATTGGTTTTGCCATACACTGACATGAATCAGCCACAGATGTACAGGATCTCCCAAAG
>SJYC01068888.1:0-20498 GCA_006408675.1 Madoqua kirkii
CTTAACATGTTTATTTGGAAAAATTTAATTTCTTGGTCCTTTTCTTATAATATTTCTAGTTTGGTTGGGATCTATAGTAGAACGGGGCATTTTCCTTCTGAAAAAGTTGCGCTCCTCAATGTTTTGATAGTACTTTTGTCTATGAGCTTATTTTTCCTATGGAAAGTATTGGTTATTCTGTTGAAATGTACATAAAGGTCAGACACCAGTTCAAGTCATTATTTATGAGCTTAGGAAATGCACAGTGAAGGATCCTTAGGTTTTGAGTTCTAGGTATCAGATACCATGGTCAACTTCACAAAGCAACTGCTTAGGTTCTGATCTCTTTTGAAGGAGGGTCTGCATCAGGAAACATTCTTAGATAATAAGTCACTTGTTCGGTGATGAACCAGGAGGGGTGATGGTAGGTGGGGTGAGAAAGTGATAACCTAAAGTAAATTAGTTTGTTTCCATCTCATTTCTCATATGGGCTTCTTAGAGACGTGGGTTTGATCCCTGGATTGGGAAGATCCCCTGAAGAAGGAAATGAAAACTTACTCCAGTGTTCTTGCCTGGAAAATTCCATGAACAGAGGAGCCTGGTGAACTATAGTCTATGAAGTCGCAAAGAGCTGGACATGACTTAACGACTGAGCATACATGCCAAGTACCCCACTAAGGTGAACAAAAATTAATTTCATAGTGGACATTAAAGATATTTCTCCTAGTTGACCACCACACACGTCCTGCTGAAACCATACTTTTCACATCAGTTAGCTTGCATATTTTTTAGTTGTATATCAAGAATGTATTCCTAAATATTACAAAGCTAGATGCTGGCTGAATTTTTTAAAACTCATTTTCAATGAACTTTCACCTATGTGTGCATCCTGTGTAACCACCACACTTGTAAAATACATAACATTTCTAGGTGGGTCAGTTTTTGAGGGAAAAAAAAATCAGTTTAAATTTTTTTGTCCTTTTCCTCTGTATTTTCTCCAACATTAGTACTTTTCTGCTCAAACTGCACAATTTTTATTCCCAAATTTGCAAATAATTATTATAGTTACTGTTCATATAATAATTGGACTTTAAAGTTACCTCTTTCCTATAGAAAAAAACAATTGTGTAGTTTATCACAATGCTACTTTTCTTCTGATGAGAACTTATGGATTTGTCTAACTAGGGGACAGTAGGTAGGTTTTCTTCAAATCAATCCAATAGGACTGAGTTCTTACAGGTGGCAAAAAA
Source organism: Madoqua kirkii (assembly GCA_006408675.1). Taxonomy (NCBI): domain Eukaryota; kingdom Metazoa; phylum Chordata; class Mammalia; order Artiodactyla; family Bovidae; genus Madoqua; species Madoqua kirkii. The sequence goes on from SJYC01068888.1 coordinate 1,230, forward strand.
AGTAAAACTTCTGGAGATATCTTCCTAAAACAGACAAGAAATTGATTCACTGGCAACTAAATTTTTGAATGTGAAAATATTAACATCTTTATCCTTACTAAAAAAACTTGAAAAATTCAATTTTGCATACCATTTAAAATTATTTGTGGATAATATTCTGTCACTTTACAACTGCTGAAACAATAAGTCAAAGAAAAATAGTCAAAAGAAGAGGTAGCAGAAAGGCCAAAGCTTGAAAGTACAGAACTATTTAATAAGTCATTGCCAAAATTACAACACAGTTATCTCCACAAGGCAGTGTTAATTCACATCCTTCAAGTATTAAGTTTCTGAAGAGCAGCATAAACAGTCACAAAAACAAAACTCTATTCAACTGGATAGTTGAAGGGTACCTGCATGTGTGTGAAAATTGCTCCGTTGTGTCTGATTCTTTGCGACCCCATGGACTATAGTCCATAGAATTCTCCAGGCCAGAATACTGGAGTGGGTAGTTGTTCCCTTCTCCAGGGGATCTTCCCAACCCAGGGATCAAACTCAGGTCTCCCACATTGCAAAGAGATTCTTTACCAGCCAAGCCACCATAAATAAACTAAAAGTCAAAAGCCCAAGAAAGTGACATTATGATCAAATCATAAATACATATACGCTCATTTGTATAAAAATTCCAAAGAATACTCGGCTGTGCAAAAGCTCATCTAAATGACAATTTATAAAAATTGAAGCCCAAGTATACTTAATGAGTAAAGATTTCAAAAGGTAAAATGAGATGAGACTGCCTAGAAAATGGATATCAGAGGTCTAAAGAAGTTTTCTATCAAATTCAATTGAGATTCTCAGTCTTTGTGTTTATTCTATTTACATAAGAACAGAGATGGACAAATAGTGCATGAGTCCCTGTAAGTTGTACCCAGCACCTTTTCCCCAGATTGTTTTGTTTGCCACTGTGAGCAGGAAGCTGGCCTTGACTTTCTTCACTGCGTTAGAGCTGATGTCTGTGGGAGTTAAAGGTTTAAGACAATGTCTCCACACATGAGACTGTAAGTATAGAAACAACTGAGCTGCTGTTTGAATGAAGTTTAGCTTCCTGAACCCAAAAACAAAAGTCACTCTTTTTCTGAAACCTCAGCTGCTTTGGGGACGTGATGGGATGGGGTAACAGTCAAATGAATACAGAGAAAGTTATTTTGGAAATTGGCTATCAGCTCCTTAATTTCCACACAAAACCACTGTGTGTACTTTTTCATATGAAAAGAGGGCTTGGTGCTACAAGCTTTCAGTAAAGAGACTACTTGTTTTATTTTTCAAGATAGTACTAAGTGTAAGTTTGGCAGTATATTTCAAACGTATCTACAAAGAGCAGAGCTTATAAGAAAAATGTATTGGAATCCTCTGGAAATCCCAGGAAACACCAGCATTGTTTCTTTTATGTGTTTGTCAAGTTGTAAAGTTAAGTCTGGACTCTTTGCTATTGGCTTTAGTGCTATTGAGGGGTACTGGGGGCTCTTTCTTGCAGAGCTGTGTTTAACACTCTCCAGAGGACAGCCTGCCATGGGAAATGCTCAGTTAATCACCAGGGATGGGAAAGACTTTAGTGACAAGAGCTGATTGCAATCTTCTCAGAACCTAGCAAAGCAGCTGCAATGTCATTTCCCACAAAACTCCAACAGTCACTCTAACTTGGGCTTCGTGCTATCATTGTTTATCTTTACTTCGTGTTGTTTTACTGTGAATATGCTGACACTACTGCACGGAGACTAGAGATCACCAATAGGTAGAAAGTTGTAGGAAAATTGAGATATATTTAGAGGAATATTGGTAGAATGTTATTAATACAGCATTACTGCTGTACTCAGGTGATTTTTGGAGTACATCTGGAATTCATGTGGCTAAATAGAAAGGCCAAGGAGAAATATTGTTGACAGTTTGAACCTAATTTTGCCTAGATATTCTAGCTCTGGTTATATTATATCTAGTTATTTATTGCCACAGTTAACTTTTAACCTAAATTTTGGAGACATGGAATGGATAAACCAATTATTTCTCTGTTAGGAAAAGCAAGCATTATATTTACACTTTGGATATTGAAGAAATCAATTCAAATCTACTTCTGTATCTCATGAAGAAACTACAGAGACTTAAGCTCAGATATCATATTCAAAACAATCTTATTCAAAGTATGATTAACAAATGCCTCTATTATTTTACAAGGAGTATACATAATTCAGTGTTCATTAAATTGTTTCATCTTTTTAACAGTGTTCATTAAATTGTTTCATCTTTCTAGTGGGATTTAAGTAGAAAGATATAACATTAGACAGGAGAGGACAGTCCTTGTCCTTGGATTTAGGTCAGTGAAATGTGAAACTTGTTAAACTATTTTCAGAAATTGAAATAAACCAGTCCAGTGAAGCATGCTTTTTTGTCTCCAGGAAATTGGAGAAACACATACCTCAGACTAATGTGTAATGACAATGTTAACTGCAATTAGTCCCACAAACACACTATTGCCCATACAAAAAAAAAAAGTGTAACTATTGGCCTTAAACAGAGCATCTGTTTACTTTTATGTCCTCTTTTTTGAGGATGTCAATTAATGTCATATAAATGCTGGAAACAATAAAAGTAGAATGCCCTTGTACTTTGATATTCAAATACAATTACTGCCAAGTATAAGGACAATGCTGGGACATAATTAAAACACATACACAAAAGTTCTTTTTTTTAAGTTTCCATTTAATAATAGTGATTTTCAAAAAAGTTACCAGTAATAATGTTACTGGAGCCTCCGTAGTGGCTCAGCAGTAAAGAATCTGCTGGCAGTGCAAGAGATGTGGGTTCAGTCCCTGGGCTGGGAAGATCCTCTGGAGAAGGAAATGACAATCCACTCAAGTATTCTTGCCTGGGAAACCCCATGGACAGAGGAGCCTTCCAGGCTATAGTCCATGGGGTCACAAAAGAGTCAGACATGACTTAGCAACTAAACAATAACAACAATAATGTTATCCATAGTATACTGGCTAGGGAGCAACTGCTTGAAAATTTCCATTTTATATGTGACACATGCTTAAACAGCCATGAAACAGGTTGACAGTTTAATCAACAGTGTGCTATTGGAGTAGACATGATATGACAAGAAAATATCATACACAATAGCACAGAAAATAGAAGGGCACTTATTTCAGAAGGAATTCTGACATGTGGCAGGTGGTAGGCATTTGTATATGACCAACTGCCAGAAAAAAAGAGAAGAAAATATGGTGACCCAGAGTGAAAAGAATTGTTTCTTTCTCTTTCTCTTGGTTAAGGAAATGGCTGTGCCAGTGCAAAATTTGAGAGCAATCGAGGAAGCTCTATGTGCAGCTGAAGACATGTAAGATAGGGCATAGGTCTTGAATGGGACAGGGATGAAAACAACATAGGCCCTGGAAATGTGTCTTATTGTTATATTCTGTCCATTTCTATTGCAGCATACTTGGGATCATCTATACTTATGGGATTTGATGTTCATTCTCTCTATTCAAGAAATTTTACCATCCCTCTCAGAGTTGTATTCTTTTGGGCCTTTTTAATATTTATGCTGTATTTTTTATAGTTTATCATACTATAATCTGTTTTGCTAAGTTTTCTCTGGCGGCAATTCACCTTTCAATGCATCCCAGTATGGATCTTCATTGTCTTGTGTGTTATTCTTTCTTGATTTATTTTTGTACTTTGACCACTATTAAGGGGATGACAGAGGATGAGATGGTTGGATGGCATCACCGACTTGATGGACATGAGTTTGAGCAAGCTCCAGGAGCTGGTGATGGACAGGGAAGCCCGGCGTGCTGCAGTGCATGGGGTTGCAAAGAGCTGGACACGACTGAGCGACTGCACTGAACTGAACTGCCTTCCTTCCAGGCTGCTCTCTGCTTCTCTATTTCAGAATGTAGGAATCCTTGCATTTTTATTAAAGGACAACACTCAAATGTTTTCTGTATATTCTCCTAACTTTTAAGCCAATAGATAATCATAGTATATATGCATATACAAACGTATACCTGTGTCAAAAATATGATTTGTTAAAGTGACCAAAGATTTGTATTATTTGGTAAAGTTTTCAAATATTATCATGTTAGATATATGTCTCCTAGCAAAACCCACCATCTTTTGGGTAGTATTCACCAGTTTCAATTAGTGTGAAGGTTAAAAAAAAAAAAGTGATCATTCACTCCACTGAAAGCCAAGTCAAAACCAGTTTATTGCATGTACTTTAGGAAGATGGGCTTCCCTGGTTGCTCAGCAGGAAAGTATCCACCTGCTGATGCAGGAGACATAGGTTCAATAGCTGCATTGGGCAGATCCCCTGGAGAGAGAAACAGCAACTCATTCCAATATTCTTGCCTGGAAAATCCCATGGGCAGAGGAGCTGGGTGAGCTATAGCCCATGGGGTCACAAAAGTCAGACACAATTTAGCAACTATACAACACCTCTAGAAAGGCAAATGAACATGTGGAGTTTCTTGGCATAAACAGACCCTCCAAAGTAAGTATACAGAGATTACCTAGAGACTTCCACTGGAGTAATATATTTTGGTCACCACTAGATAAAATTAGAAAATCAAGCTTGAAAATACAAACATTGGGGGTTTAGTATCCTTTTGTTTCTATAACAAATTACTTTAAAACCAACTGCTTCAAACAATGCAGATAACATCTTACAATTCTTGAGATTAGAAGTCTGAACAGATTTCATTGTTGTCGTTCAGTCACTAAATCGTGACTGACTCTTTGCAACCACAGAGACTGTAGCATGCCAGGCTTTTCTGGCCTTCACTACCTCCCGAGTCTTCTCAAACTCATGTCCATTGAGTAGATGATGCCATCCAACCATTTCATCCTCTGTCATCCCCTTCTCCTGCCCTCAATCTTTCCCAGTTTGAGGTCTTTTCTAATGAGTTAGTTCTTTGCATCAGGTGGCCAAAGTATTGGAGCTTCAGCTTCAGCATCAGTCCTTCCAGTGAATATTCAGGGTTGATTTCCTTTAGGATTAACTGGTTTGATCTGCTTGCAGTCCAAGGGACTCTCAAGAGTCTTCTCCAGCACCAAAGTTCGAAAGCATCAATTCTTTGGTGCTCAGTCTTCACTATGGTCCAATGCTAACCTCCATACAGGACTACTGGAAAAACCATAGCCTTGATTCAGATCATACCTAAATGGCCTAGTGGTTTTCCCTACTTTCTTCAATTAGAGCCTGAATTTTGGATATAGGAGCTCATGATCTCAGCCACAGTAAGCTCCAGGTCTGATATTTGCTGACTGTATAGAGCTTCTCCATTTTTGGCTACAAATATATAATCAATCTGATTTCAGTATTGACAATCTGGTGATATCCATGCATAGAGTCATCTCTTGTGTTTGGAAGAGGGTGTTTGCTATGACAGTGTGTTTTCTTGGTAAAACTGTTAGCCTTTGCCCTGCTTCATTTTGTACTCCAAGGCCAAACTTGTCTGTTACTTCAGTATCCTTTGATTTCCTACTTTTGCATTCCAATCCCCTATGATGAAAAGAACTTCTTTTTTCTTGGAATCAATAAATATTTCAGTCACTAAAAGATATAGGTGGATTTATATCAATTCTCTCTTTTTTTTAAAAAAGTTAGAACTACCTTTTACCTTCCACAAGACAACTTTCAGGGATCCTTCTAGGATGATTACAGGAGGAGACTTGCCAGGATGAGGACCACATGTACACCCGTGGCGGATTCATATCAATGTATAGCAAAACCAATACAATATTGTAATTTAAAAAAATTATCAGAGATCTTCACTGTTCATCACATTTTTCAGAGAGAGAGAATTTGAATTCATTTACCGTCTGGTGAGTTAGTGGCATAAAAGAAGTCAAACTTCCAGTTCCAGATTTACTGTTTCATTACTAAAGACAGGACTGGTTCACCCCTACTCCAAATCTAAACTATACTTAGCTACAAACAACTAACCAGATGCCAAAATATGTAATCTCATTTGACTATTTGATTTGCGGTATGAGATGAAAGATTTAATTGAGTGAGTTATGCCCTTGAGAATTCTATCTAGCCAAGCTTAATACTGGTAATATGAAATTACACTATAAAGTTATGCTTATTCCTCAAGTTATAGGTAATAACCTTGTTGAAGATAAAAAAAAAAAAAAACAGAAATAATCACTATTGCCACTGACAGGCACAGACAGAATAATCTAGTTTAAACATAGGAGATGCCAGTAAAGTTACATGAATTACAAAATAAGAAGGGCAGAGATGCAGAGATGGTTACTTCATGCTACTAACACATAGGTATTCAGATATGTTGGAACACTGCCATTCAAGAAAGAAATTCAAGATTTCAAACATTTGAAAAACTGAAGAACTTTCACAGATTATGTAGATTTAGTGCTAAAATTTCATCTTATTTTGTTGCATTATTAGACATGGTAAGCAAAGAAAGTACAGAGAAATCCATACAGAAATCCATATAGAAATCTTAGTCTTTACCTCTTGGTGTGTAGCAATAGAGAATCATTTTCCTTTGTAATTTTCATAACTTTCTTAGTTTTATGTATTAATGTTTTATACTAATTAAATTTAAAATGATCATTGAAAGTTAAAGTAGCCTGTAAGGAGTAATTAACTAGGTGATATAAAATAAAACACTTTTTAAATATACCTCAATATTCATAGTAGCATTGTTTACAATTGCTAAAATATAGAATAAGATGTGGAAAGTACAAATTATTGGGTGTAAGCAGGCTACAGGGATGTACTGTACAACACAGGGAATATAGCTAATATTTTTAAATAACTGTAAAATACAGTGTAATCTTTAACATTGTATTAAAACATTTTTAAATTTTAAAAAGTGTTTAAAAAAAACCATTGTGTAAAAGCCCATATTACTGGGTATTGTAATACTAATTATAGATAGCTTATAGACCAAGATTATTAGATGTTTGTGTTTACTTTATAAGCTCTGATAACCAGAATGTAGGGTCTGCAGAACAGAAGGCAAAAAGAGACCCTGAAATAAGACACAATGTGAACATCTAAGATTATTGCTGAAACCTTAACAAAATGTAATGGTAATTTATTTTAGCACACATGGATTAATTATAGATTATAAATTAACAAATAAATACACACCTACAGTGTATATAATTGGTAAGATACAAAGCATACTATTTATATCATAAAGTGAGTTTCACTTTCAGGGTTAACTTTTGTTGCAGATATTAAGGCCAAACTTCAAAGAAGGGTCTCAGGCCTTTAGCTGCTGCTAAAGACAAGCAGCTACAGCACTACTGCTGTCAGAGCTGAAAGAAACTAGACTTTGTAACATCATCCTCAAATAAAGACTGTCCCAGTAAGGACTGTGCTTCGCATGCCTTCCCTAAATTGACAAATAAATGAAAAGAAGAGCATGATTTAAAATAAATACATTTTGATGTTACCACTGCTTTGATGCAATCATTCCGAATCAGCTACATCAAAAGAATCAAAGAATTATTCTGTTTCCAAATAATAATCATAGGAGACATTCATTAACTTTATCAAATACCTGAGTCCTCTGTTCCTCCCACTGCATCCAAATTTCATTTACCTATCATCTTTTCTTTTGCTGTTGTTGAACTGAGAGATCGATAGCAATAGCAACTGACTGAAACAAAATGAACATTAATAAACTTACTGCAAAACTACTCTTTGTCCTTCATGAGAGATTATATTAAAAAAAAATAAGTAAGCCTCATTACTAACATTTCAGAAGAGTTAGACTATATTCTCAATTTAATCCCTCAAAATTGTAGAACATTTTTCTTGTTTATTGAAGGATGGTTTCACTTTCCTATTACTTTTATGGCCAGTCTTCAAACTTTCACTAAATTATCACCTATTCTAACCTCTATAATGATTTTACCCTTGTTTACATTAAACATTTTATAATCTCCATGAGAATAAATCTCATTGGATAATCAACAGTGGATTTCTAAAAGTTTAGATGATCCACTTGAGATTTCATTTGTGAATGATGAAGATACTTCCACTAAGTAATCCTGTCAGCACTGACAATGACTATTTTCTTATAAAGTAAACAAAAGTGTTTATGATGCATGTCTCTCACACCACATGTATTCTTCAAACTCATTTAAATTATTTACATTTTTCTAAGACTATTTTTGAAAAGACATAAAGAATGTGAATATTGTCTGGTATTTTAAGTGGTTTTACATTTCACAAGGCACAAACCCTTTTACAATGGGTCAAAGATGGAATGATGATCTGGAATGGGGTCAGGGAAGTAATGAGGAGATGGCCATGTATGGGGCAAGTCTGGGGAAGGGGAATGAAGATGAAACATGGGTTAAGAGCAGTATCAGCTCTTGTCTCCATTAGTTTCCAACAAGAAATAATGAGGCAGGGTACAGGTCAGGGATTGTACAGAGGCATCGTCATGTAAAATATGACAGTATACTTTTATACTGCCATGGAGAAAATATAGTCCATTTGTTGACTATGACAAATAGTCCTCAGAGTCAGTATCATCGGCAGTATCAAAATGTTGTGTGAATGTTGTGTGACATATATCAATAATAAAATTGTTTATTTAACTAGGAAAGGCATTAATGTGGTCTAATGTCATGATTGTATATTGTCACCCTGCTTATTTAACTTATATGCAGAGTACATCATGAGAAACGCTGGACTGGAAGAAACACAAGCTGGAATCAAGATTGCTGGGAGAAATATCCATAACCCCAGATATGCAGATGACACCACCCTTATGGCAGAAAATGAAGAGGAACTAAAAAGCCTCTTGATGAAAGTGAAAGAGGAGAGTGAAAAAGTTGGCTTAAAGCTCAACATTCAGAAACAAAGATCATGGCATCTGGTCCCATCACTTCATGGGAAATAGATGGGAAAACAGTAGAAACGGTCAGTCTTTATTTTGGGGGCTCCAGAATCACTGCAAATGGTGACTGCAGCCATGAAATTAGAAGACGCTTACTCCTTGGAAGAAAAGTTATGGCCAACCTAGATAGTATATTGAAAAGCAGAGACATTACTCTGCCGACTAAGGTCTGTCTAGTCAAGGCTATGGTTTTTCCTGTGGTCATGTATGGATGTGATAGTTGGACTGTGAAGAAGGCTGAGTGCCGAAGAACTGATGCTTTTGAACTGTGGTGCTGGAGAAGACTCTTGAGAGTCCCTTGGACTGCAAGGAGATCCAACCAGTCCATTTTGAAGGAGATCAACCCTGGGATTTCTTTGGAAGGAATGATGCTAAAGCTGAAACTCTAGTACTTTGGCCACCTCATGCGAAGAGTTGACTCACTGGAAAAGACTCATTGGGGGCAGGAGGAGAAGGGGATGACAGAGGATGAGATGGCTGGATGGCATCACGGACTCGATGGATGTGAGTCTGAGTGAACTCCGGGAGACAGTGATGAATAGGGAGGCCTGACGTGCTGCGATTCATAGGGTCACAAAGAGTCGGACACGATCGAGCAACTGAACTGAATTGAACTGAATGTCATGATTTAATTAACTATGTATTGGTGATTGAAATGTAGAAATTATCTGGTAAGAACTCCTCTCCAAAAGAAATGTCACATATATTGGTAATTAGGGAATTCTTCAGAACGAAAAAAAAAAGTGGAAGAGGGGGAGGGAAAATAATTAAGTAATTCAGGAATTTTAACCTACATTACTCAGTACTCCTTGGAAGGCTATAGCTGGGTCTAGATCTCAAAACAGAATAAGCAGAATGATACCTTCTCTTCAAATCATGTCGAAGCCCAAATCCCAGGAACCTATGAATATGATGTAAGTCAGTCTGTTTAGTCACTTGGTAATGTCCAATTCTTTGCGACCCTCTGGACTGCAGCACACCAGGCTTCACTGTCCATCACCAACTCCTGGAGCTTGCCCAAACTCATGACCATTGAGTTGGTGATGCCATCCAATCATGTCACCCACTGTAGATTTCCCTTCTCCTCCTGCCTTCAATCTTTCCAAGCATCAAGGTTTATTCCAATGAGTCAGTTCTTCGCATCAGGTGGTCAAAATACTGGAGCTTCAGCATCAGTCCTTCCAATGAATTCAGGACTGATACTCAGGACTGAATTCCTTTAGGATTGACTGGTTTGATCTCCTTGCAGTCCAAGGGACTCTCAAGAGTCTTCTCCAATCCCACAGTTCAAAAGCATCAGTTCTTCAGTGCTTAGCTAAAAAAAAAAAGTGGAAGAGGGGGAGGGAAAATAATTAAGTAATTCAGGAATTTTAACCTACATTACTCAGTACTCCTTGGAAGGCTATAGCTGGGTCTAGATCTCAAAACAGAATAAGCAGAATGATACCTTCTCTTCAAATCGTGTCGAAGCCCAAATCCCAGGAACCTATGAATATGATGTAAGTCAGTCTGTTTAGTCACTTGGTAATGTCCAATTCTTTGCGACCCTCTGGACTGCAGCACACCAGGCTTCACTGTCCATCACCAACTCCTGGAGCTTGCCCAAACTCATGACCATTGAGTTGGTGATGCCATCCAATCATGTCACCCACTGATCTAAAGGGAAGAGGAGGACGGAAGTTAGAAAGGTTCGTAGTTCCAAATAAGGTTACTCAGTCAAGAAGCGTAGTCCACCAGTTTTATGACCTCGAAGTCGTAGTCAGGAAGGTTACTTAAGTCCTGACTATGAGTCCTGACTTAAGGAAATCCTAACTGACCAAACTAGAGGAACGTCAGGTTCCCTGAGAGTTCTCAGAAGTCCAATCCCACAGTTCAAAAGCATCAGTTCTTCAGTGCTTAGCTCTCTTTATAACTCAACTCTCACATCCATACAAGAGTACTGGAAAAACCATAGCTTTGATTGGATGGACCTTAGTCAGCAAAGTAATGTCTCTGCTTTTTAAAATGCTATCTATCTTAATTAAATTCTTGAATTACTATTATTTTTATAGGTTTTCTTCCAAGGAGCAACCGTCTTTTAATTTTCATGGCTGCTGTCACCATCTGCAGTGATTTTGAAGCCCAAGAAAAGAAAGTCTGTCACTGTTTCCATTGTTGCCCCATCTATTTGCCATAAAGTGATGGGACTGGATGCTGTGGTCTTAGTTTTCTGAATGCTGAGTTTCAAGCCAGCATTTTCACTCTCCTCTTTCACTTTCATCAAGAGGCTCTTCAGTTCCCTTTTGCTTTCGCCCATAAAGGTGGTGTCATCTGCATATCTGAAGTTATTTATATTTCTCCTGGCAATCTTGATTCCAGCTTGTGCTTCATCCAGCCTGACATTTCACATGAGGTACTACTCTTCATAGAAGTTAAATAAGCAGGGTGACAATATACAGCCTTGAGGTACACTTTTCCCAATTTGAACCAGTCTGTTGTTCCATGTCCAGTTCTAACTGTTGCTTCTTAACCTGCATACAGGTTTCTCAGGAAGCAGATAAGAACTTTTCACAATTTGTTGTAATCCACACAGTCAAAGGCTTTGGTGTAGTCAATGGAGCAGAAGTTGATGTTTTTTCTGGCATTCTCTTGCTTTTTTGATGATCCAATGGATGCTGGAAATTTAATCTCTGTTTTTTGGGGTTTTTTTCCTTTGCTTTTTCTAAATCCAGCTTGAACATTGGGAAGTTCTTGGTTTGTGTACTGTTGAAGTCTAGCTTGGAGAATTTTGAGCATTACTTTGCTAGCATGTGAGATGAGTGTAATTGTGCAGTAGTTTGAACATTCTTTGGCACTGCCTTTCTTTGGGATTGGAATGAAAACTGACCTTACCAGCCCTTTGCCACTGCTGAATTTTCCAAATTTGCTGGCATATTGAATGTAGCACTTTCATAGCATCATCTTTTAGGATTTGATATAGGTCAGCTGGAATTTCATGATCTCCACTAGCTTTGTTCATAATGATGCTTCCTAAGGCCTACTTGATTTTTCACTTCAGGATGTCTGGCTCTAGGTGAATGATCACACCATAGTGGTTATCTCTTTTTTGTATGGGCTTCCCTTTTGGCTCAGTTGGTAAAGAATCCTCCTGCAATGCGAGAGATCTGGGTTTGATTCTTGGGTTGTGAAGATCCTCTGGAGAAGGGAAAGGCTACCTACACCAGTATTCTGGTCTGGAGAATTCCATGGACTGTATAGTCCATGGGGTCACAAAGAGTTGAACACAGCTGAGTGATTTTCACTTTAAGATCTTTTTTGTATAGTTCTATGTATTCTTCCCACCTCTTCTTAATATCTTCTGCTTCTGTTAGGTCCATACCATTTCTGTCCTTTTTTGTGCCCATCTTTACATGAAATGTTCCCTTGGTATCTCTAATTTTCTTGAAGAGATCTCTAATCATTCCCATTCTATTGTTTTCCTCTAGTTCTTTGTATTGATCACTGAGGAAGGCTTTCTTTTCTCTTCTTTCTATTCTTTGGAACTCTGCATTCAGATGGATATATCTTTCCTTTTCTCCTTTGCCTTTCACTTCTCTTCTTTTCTCAGATATTTGTAAGCTCTCCTCAGAAAACCATTTGCCTTTTTGATTTCTTTTTCATGAGGATGTTTTTGATCAATGCCTCCTATACAGTGTTACCAACCTATGTCACTTCTACTGGTATAATTGTAAGGTATTTGGTTTAGGTCATACCTCAATGGATTATGTCCATTGTGAAGTTCTTATTGTGAAATCTCTTATTGTGAAATTCATATTTAAATCAAATTTCATAATAAGAAGCTCATGATCTGAGCCACAGTCAGCTCCTGGTCTTGTTTTTGCTGACTGTATAGAGCTTTTCCATCTTTGGCTGCAAAGAATATAATCAATCTGATTTTGGTATTGACCACCTGGTGATGTCCATGTGTAGAGCTGTCTTTTTTGTTGTTGGAAGAGAGTGTTTGCTATGACCAGTGTGTTTTCTTAGCAAAACTCTGTTAGCCTTTGACCCGCTTCATCTTGTACTCCAAGGCCAAACTTGCCTGTTATTCCAGGTATCTCTTGACTTCCTACTTTTGCATTCCAGTCCCCTATGACAAAAAGAACTTCTTTTTTTGGTGTTAGTTCTAGAAGGTGTTCTAGTTCATCATAAAACTGTTAAACTTCAGCCTCTTCAGCATGAGTGGTTGGGGCACAGATATTGGATTACTGTGCTATGGAGTAAGATTGCACCCAAGTATAGCATTTCATACTCTTTCGTTGACTATGAGGGCTACTCCATTTCTTTTACAGGATTCTTGCCAACAGTAGTACATATGATCATCTGAATTAAACCTGCCCATTATGGTCCATTTTAGTTTACTGATTCTTAAAATGTCCATATTCACTCTTGCCATCTCCTGTCTGACCATTTCCAATTTACCTTGATTCATGGACCTAACATTACAGGTTCCTATGCAATACTATTCTTTACAGCATCAGACTTTACTTTTATCACCAGTCACATCTACAACTGGGCATTATTTTCCCTTTGGTTCAGCCTCTTCATTCTTTCTGGACCTATTTCTCCACTCTTCTCCAATAGCATATTGGGCATCTGCCTACATGGAAGTTCAATTTTTCAGTGTCATATCTTTTGTGCCATTTCATATTTTCATGGGTTTCTCAAGGCAAGAATACTGACGTGGTTTTCCATTCCCTTCTCCTGTGGACCACATTTTGTTAGAACTCTCCATCATGACCCATCTATCTTGAGTGGCCTTACATGGCATGACTCGTGTTTTCATTGAGTTAGACAAGGCTGTGATCCATGTGATCAGTTGATTAGTTTTCTGTAATTGTGGTTTTCATTCTGTCTGCTCTCTGATGGACAAGGATTAGATGCTTGTTGAAGCTTTCTAATGGGAGGGACTGGATCTTGCTCTGGTCCAGCCATTGTCAGCAAATCTTTAATCCAATTTTCTGTTGATGGGTGGGGCTGTGTTTTCTCCCTGTTTTCCTCAGGCCAAACTATGGTAGGACATAAAAAAAAAAAAAAAGAAAAGGACTTATAGAGACTTTTGAAGAAGGTGCTGGCATAAGCTACTATGATATACTTCTTTACAAAAGGGACTCTGCAGATGTGATTAAGGGCATTGTGGAGATTATTGTAGATTATTCAAGTGAGGGCTTCTGGCAAGTGTTAGAGAGGTGACCAAAGAAGATGGAGGCATCCTCAGGTGACAGCCAGCAAGAAAACAGAGAATTAGTCCTACAGTCTCATGGAAGTGGATTCTGCCCACACCTGAAGGAGTAAGAAAGTAGATTCGTCTGCAGCGTCTGTAGAAAGGAATAAAGCTCTGCCCATACCTTGTTTTTAGTCTGGTGATTACCCCCAGCACAGGGGTAAAATAATAAACTTGTATTAAGTCACTAAATTTGTGGTCACTTATTATGGCTAGAAGAGTAATACACAAGGGCTTCCTAAAATTGTATGCAGTATATTGTATATTTGTGTGCAACATATTTCAGATGAAAGAAGCTGTATATTTAATCAGTCTTTTAAGAGTCAATGAGATAAACAAGGACCTATGTATAAACAGGGAAACATATTCAATATCTTGTAACTTCTGGCTCAGGTGGTTAAAAAATATGCCTGCGATGTAGAAGACCCCAGATTTATTCCCTGAGTTGGGAAGATTCCCCTGGAGAAGGGAATGGCTACCCACTCCAGTATTCTTGCCTGGAGAATTCCAAGGACAGAGGAGGCTGGCAGGCTACAGTCCCCAGGGTCACAAAGAGTCAGACATGATTGAGTGACCGACTGTTTTACTTCACACAGCTGAACAGATTGCTGTACGACTGAAACATTGTAATCCAACTACGTCAATTATAAAAAGTCAATGATCACGCTGAGTCACTCAGCCGTGTCCAATTCTCTGCGATCCCATGGACTGTAGTCTTCCAGGCTCCTCTGTCCATGGGATTCTCCAGGCAAGAATACTGGAGTGGGTTGCCATGCCCTCCTCCAGGGGATCTTCCCAACCCAGGGATCAAACCCAGGTCTCCCATATTGCAGGTGGATTCTTTATTATCTGAGCCACAAAAGCAAGAATGAACTATTATCCTTCTTCATCCTGTAGCAGTAAATACATCCTCATTCACTATGAAAGAACACTTCTCATTTTACAATTCAACTGGGAAACACACGTTTTGTGACAAACAACTGAACAGGAAAGCATGCAGCTTTCTGCTGTCCTCTTCTACCTTGCCCTCTGTACCTCCAAACCAAGCAACATTTAGTGCTTATTTGTTATGTTTCCTGTGAACTGTGAGCAATTATGGATACTCAATGTGGATGTGTGTTCCTATAGAACAGCACCTTTTTCTTCTGCTCTGTGTTTTCTCTCAGCTCTCCACTGTGCCTGGTAGAGGTACATTCTATTAAAAAATGTCACATGATTGAATAAAAAGGTTAGGTCCTATCTTAAGACAGTGACCTGGACTAACATTTGGACCTCTTTCGAGACCACTGATAAAGTCTATGTATTAGTTTACTCTTTAATATCTATCTCATTATTTCCTGCAAAAAGCGGAGTTCTCATATATTTCTATGGGAAAAATATTTCAGTCCCTCAGATTAATTTCTGAGATGAGAGTCTGGATGGATCATGGGAAAATATTGGAACAGGAACTTTGCTATTTCCCACTGATAACCTTGACTCTGGGATGTTCTCTATTTCACTAAGTTTATCTGAGCTCCAGCAGAATATTGCTTAATGTTCAGGTATGTAATCAGAAGCATAGTGCTATATATTAAACAGACGTTATAGACCTAACTCTACTTGGATAAATCACAAGATACACAGATACAAAGAAATCTTAGCAGTAAATGAATACATTTAATATTAAATGGGAGAGGGTTAGATGATAATTTAATAGTCTCATTTTCTTTTTTTTTTAAATGTTTAATTGACATTTCCCCAGTTTTATTGAGATGTAATTGACATACAGTACTGTATTAAGGTATACATTAATTGACTTACATACACTAAAAATGTTTATCACAATAAGTTTAGTGAACACCTGCCATCTTATATAGATAGCAAATTAAAGATCTTGACAGTCATTTTTCTAACAACTTGATTGATGTGTTTCTTTTAGTTGTTTGAAAGCAAAGGATTCTTTTCACTGCTGTTTTGTTATACTTGCTAGTGATATGCAACATATTCAGTTTTTTATGCATTTCCCCTCCCTTAACAATATGGCATTAACCTTCTCTCCTCATTGTAAATATCAACTCTTTGTAAATATCATTTTCATATTTTAGTCTATCAAGCAATATAATTAACTTCATTTTTCTTACTGTTGGTTTTAGAGTGTTTATACTAGGTTATTTCAGAATGACTTGAAATTATGGCATGAATGAGATGGGGATGATGACTGAAAATGACTTTGAATGTGGTAATCTGCTTCACACTCAACCTTAAATATTTTCATAGGATATCTGGAATTGATGAAGTGTTAATAGCAGGTACACAGGTTTCTCAATAAAGTGTGCAGAGGTGTGCTGAGCCCCCATATAAATGGAAAATGAGAGGGGGAAAGCCTAGAGAAGTTGGAAATATGATAAAAAACTTAAAATATGAGATTCAACTTGAAATAATGTGAGGAAGTGTGTCTGCAGAAAAATAATCAGAAATAGATATTCAGTGGAAGGGAGACAGCTGAAAAGCAGTCAAACAGAACAGGGCAGAGAGGAGAGGATACCAGACAGTAAATTAGATGAGACTGAAATACTGTGACAGTTTGGACCAAAAAAGCTGAAAATCACCTTGGTGGCCACAGGCCATTACCAAACAAGAAAGTACACCTGAACTAGAACTCACTTTGAGATAGTCCTTTCTCTTTTTCAATGTTGAAGAAGTCAGACGAAATGGAAGGCATTCAAAAAAGAACAGCAAATACAATTAAGCATCTAAAGGGACTGATTTATATAGTGAGAGGGAAGAAAAAAATGCACAGTCCTCGGCTAAACACTTCTGGAGAGAACTTAATAGTCCTAAGTCTTTAAAGGATTTACATGCCGAGTCAATAGAGAGTGATTTAGTTCAGTAAGGGGGAATTTAGGCAGAAGCACAGGGAGATGAATATAAACTCTAATGCTGAAAACATTTTTCTGACTTGTTAATACCAGAAACTAAATGTTTCAACTGGTGCTGACTCAAAGGTCTGCTATTGTTTTTGTTGGTCTTTTTAACCCATTTTCAGATTTATCCTGAGTGACCATGGAAAATAGTTATTGGAAGATTCTTTATATCCCTGTTATTCTCTTTCTAACAGATTGAGACCTTTCTTTCACAGTATACAAATGACTACTGATTTTATATTCCTAGCTTTATAATATGTCTTGATATCTGGTAGAGCAAGCCCTCCCATACTGTTGCTCTTTAAAAAGAACAATTGTTCTTTTCAAAAAATAAATTAGGCTATTTATATTGTCTCTGTATATATCCTCTGCGTACTCACTGTTTTTAACAGATTATTATATTAGTCTGCTCAGGCTGCCAAAATAAAAAAACACCATCAATTGGGTGGCTTAAACAGAAATGTGTTATCTCACAGTTCTGGAGGCTAGAATTTCATTATAAAAACTTAAATATATGAGAATATAGAATAGCATCATAGAGTATGGCATATTAACATGAAAGACTAAGCATTAAACCACTATTAAGAAAAATGTGATCATTTAATTATGACAGTTATAATTTCAGTTATGTTAAAATAATTATAGTAATGAGAAGGTGCATAAACAGGTATATATATATATGCATATATGACATACGACTACTGCTACTTTCTTTGAATAACAGAAAGTAGAAATAAAAGTATTGATTCCATTTATTTTCTTTAAATACAACATTTTCATAATTTAAAAATATAATCCATAAGAAGAAGACATATCTCCACTAATGACCACAACACAGAGTCTTATAAAAGTAGAAGCTGAGGTTGCCATCTAGCTACTCTAGTCTCCTACTGGAGACCAGACCTACTGGATCAACCAGCAAAGAAGGAGGTTAGTCTACTGGCAGGGGCGATGGAACCTGAGTAGGAAGGTGACACTGTTGTTAAGACACAATGTAGAGTAGAAATTGGTTGTTATTACGCGATGGCAGCCTGGAGGAGTATGTCTGAAATGTAGGAGATCTTTTAAGTTCTGGCTTATTTTATCCCCGTATTGCAACAACAACAACAAAATACTATAAAACATAAAATACTGTAACAACTCATATAACAACTTCATAAAATACTGTAAAGCCCATAAAATACTATAACAACTCACACTGGCTTATGAGAAATGAAGGTCTGTTTTACCCTACCAGTTAAAGAACCTAACCTCTAAAGATATTTGCTGAGAGTAACAGGAAAATGGAAAAGGAAGTTTATAAACCTCAGTTAGGACTATATGACTAATTTCAAATGAGGGTTGCAATAGTTGAGTCTTTCTTATTGTGCCTTGAATATATGTGTGTGGGTGCATGTACTGACCAATTATTTTTCTTTCATTTCCATTTCTTCTCCTATTCTCTAGCACTAGATGTGTTAATAGTGGTTAAACATGTATTTTCAGTATTTAAGTTACTGGACAGCAAATGCATGAAAGGACACATTTATATCCTGAGAGAAACTGATATAAAGTAATCAAAGTACACTGGCAATATTATCATATGTTTAAACATAAGGAAAAAATATTAGAGTTAATTAAGAAATATAATCAAGTCAATCAAAAGGTATAATCTCCCCAACAACTGTCAGTGTTAAGAAAGCAATCCACAAATTATTCAAAGAAGGACATTCTGATTCATGTTTTATGCCAAGTCAAGATAACAAACACATTATGTAAAAATTATGCTTCTGGACATAAATAACAGAAAAATCCAACCTGAATTGCCTCAAATAACAGAGAGGTATAATTGAAATATTCACTGGTTGGAAACCATCAATAGTGGTTCAGTCAAGTCTCTCAACTTTTTCTTAATTTTTAACTTAATTTCTCTGAGATTTTCTGGGCTGTTCTTTCTGTGTTGATTAACACACAGAGGCTTTTAGAAGACGGCTATAAATTTCTATGCCTTATTTCAACACATAAAAAATTTTATAAAAAGAAGAGCAGAAATTGTTTTTACAGAGGCTCACTATTAAGAATAAACAATCTATTTCCATAAATCTATATTCATGGATTAAGGCTAAACTTGGTACCATACCCATTCATTTATAGATGCTTCTTTCCAGGGCACTTTCTAAGCATCTGAACAAATTCACATGTCCAGGTGATTCTATGCACA
>SJYC01068892.1:0-11053 GCA_006408675.1 Madoqua kirkii
TTACTTTTAGAAGTATTCCAATTAATAATGAAGAAGAAATAATAGAATGAAAATAGTTTTACTATGCAATATTAATATACATTGAAAGATTTTGGCATTGAGCATAAATATTACTATGATCACAAAATAAGTAATTTAAAAGCATCATGGGACTCTTGAAAAATCACATTACCACCTGGCATTATGAAATAATGGAAAAAACACATCTAAATGTGATCCCTCTCTAGATCAGTGGATTGGAAGCCATAGGGATATGATCAGCAATGGGAAGCTTTGCAGGATAACCTCCTGGCTTCTTCAGCAATAAATTATGTGAATGGGGGGAGACAGGTTGAGAGAGACAGAGAGATGAAAGAGAAATTACAGATTAAAAGAGGCTTCAGAGACATTTGAATCATTATGAAATATTGCAGCATTTGAAACATCCTCCAAACAAATGTAGAAAAATTACTATATTCATGAGGTCATTGGAAATTTGAAAGTTGGCCTGAAATGTAATAAAAAGTAATTATTAAATATTTCAATTAATTAATTGCATTGTGATAGATGAAAAAATAATTCTTATCTTTTAGGGCTGCATATGGAAATATTTATGGGTGTGATTATATAATCTGGGCTTTGCTTTAAATAATATGGTTATGAGGAAGTGATGGGTAGAATAGATGAAACAAGACTGGTTGTAAAGTGATCATTGTTGAAGCTGGATGAAGAGTACATGTGTCATGGTGAACTGCTGACTAATCTAAGAGCCACAGTTTGATCTCACTGACGCTTCATTAATAATACAGGAGTAGTGGTAAGTGACTGAAAGAGAGGGTCATCTGGCAACTGTTTCTGGGAAGACATGATTCTGCCTCCTGGTGTCTGGTTTTAGAGAATTTATATTTGCATTACAAAGCTTTTTTAAGGGGTGAAAATACATACCGTAGTTTGAAAACTAGATATACAAATAATGTCATGTCTTTGGTGTATCTATGGATTTGCATACATGCAGCATGATAAACTGAAAATGAAAATTACACAACTCAAGTTTTCTTTGAGAGCAAACAAATTACTATGGTAACAATAATCAATGTTCATCATATTCCAAATAATAATATAACTTGATGAACTAGCTTAAAATTGTTTACATGTAAATTATAAGTGACACATTAAAAACAAATCACATTGCACAAAGGAGAAAATTTAACAGAAATAAACATATACTGAAATTAGGCACCAACAATATATTAGATAAAGTGCTCCAAAACCTTTAGGTACCAATTCAAACCTTAATTTTTTAGGAAAACTTAATTTGAAGTGTGACATTTTTTGGCTACTGTGTGAGAAAGGAGTCTGGAGGCTTGAAACTTGCTCCTTGATTATAGAAGCTGTCAATCTAATTTAAACCAGCAGATGTGCTTTTATCGCTGAAGCCATATTGAGATCATCAGTTTGGGCCTTTGGGAGAAATATGGTACATAAAACAGCAAGCACTTTGTGGGGTTGCTTTGTAGCAAAGATAGATAAAAGTTACAGTATTGTCTTAACACACTTCTAGAATTCACTGCACCTCTTTCCTTAACCCCAATAAACCACATTGATTTTATGAGTGACTATGTCATTAAAGTTAACAAGAAAGGAAATTTAAAAAAAAAGAAACAGATTTTTTTCATGTAACCTATTTCATGCTATAAGAAATTTTTAAAATTTTACTTTGCAAGTTAACTTATAAAATTAATTATTATTATAAAAATATCCTATGACATAAATCATTCTGCAATTTAAGACATTTTAACACAAATTCTCAACTTAAAACACTGAAAGATTTTCTTCAACTTTCATCTTCACAGACTAGGTACCTGGAGATCATATTAATTAGTGAATGTGAGTGTGGTAAATGTATAGATTTAATTAAAAATTGAAAGTTTAAAATGTTAGCTTTATCAACTGGAGTTTGATATTTCATTTTTATATTTTCTGATAGATTTCTATTGATCACTGTCGACTTTTTAGAAAGTTCATGAGAATCTCTGAGTCATTTCTAAATGATGCATATATTCCCTTCCCTATGACCATCATTCACAGAAAGTTACAGCATGATAAAGCATGCTACTGTCCATCTCTATGAATTAGCACTGCAGTCTCCTGAGATAATATCCAGATAACATCCCAAGGTTTGTTTGGAGAAAAGGTGAACTGAGGTCACTTTTAACCTGAAAGGTTAAAGTTTAGGAATTTCCTGGAGAGATTGTGCTTTGTCTAGCATTTCTTTAAAGTTATCAAAGGACTCAATTAGCGATGGTAAAACTATCTTAATCAAAGATGTTAAAAGGATGTGAGTTTAACAAAATACACTGAGATTAGAAAGGAAGGAAAAGGAATAGTAGTGGTGAGAGTGGGCACCCTTGTTTTCTTCCTGACTTTAGGGGAAATGCTTTCAATTTTTCACCATTCAGGATAATGTTTGCTGTGGGTCTGTCATATATAGCTTTTATTACTTTGAGGTACGTTCCTTCTATTCCTGCTTTCTCAATGGTTGTTATCATAAACGGATGTTTAATTTTGTCAAAGGCTTTCTCTGCATCTACTGAGATAATCACTGGTTTTTATTTTTCAATTTGTTAAAAGGAAGACAGCAATTAGGAATCATAAGCAAAGGAAAAATGCTTAGACAGAGAAAGACAAATATCATATGATATTGCTTATATGTGGAAAGTAAAACAAAAGTACATAAGAACTCATCTATAGAACAGAAATAGAGTCACAGATGTAGAAAATAAACTTATGGTTACCACGGGGTAAGGGGAGGGACAGATAAATTGGGAGACTAGGATTGGCATATACACATTACTTAGATAAAACAGATAACTACTGTATCACACAGGAAATTCTATTCAATACTCTGTAATGGCATCTATGGGAGAGAATCTAAAAAAGTGAATATATAGAATATATGTATACATATAACTGATTTACTTTGCTGTACACATGAAACTACACAAAATTGAAAGAAAAGAAAATCAACTACACTTCAAAAGAAATTGCTTTTTAAAAAGAAAGAAAAATGCTTAGGTTTATGCAAAAGTTAAGCAGTTTATGTGGTTCTGTTTATTGTACTGCTTCTTTTTATTTATGATAATTTATTTTTCAATTATATTAGAATGATTTTGGGTAAAATATACATAAATGATATTCCTGCCACAAACTAACACTTCTCTCCTGAATTTACTGTAACTGCACAAAATGGAATCAAGATTGCTGGGAGAAATATCAATAATCTCAGATATGCAGATAATACCACCCTAATGGCAGAAAATGAAGAGGAACTAAAGAACCTCTTGATGAAGGTGAAAGAGGAAAGTGAAAAAGCTGGCTTAAAACTCAACATTCAGAAAACTAAGATCATGGCATCATTTCATGGCAAATAGATGGAGAAACAATGGAAACAGTGACACACTTTATTTTTGGAGGCTCCAAAATCACTGAAAGATGGTGAGTGCAGCCATGAAGTTAAGACATTTGCTCCTTGGAAGAAAAGCTACGACCAACCTAGACAGCATATTAAAAAGCAGAGACATTACCAAAGAGAACTTTGCCGATAAAGGTCCAACTAATCAAGGCTATGGTATTTCCAGTAGTCATGTATGGATGTGAGAGTTGGACCATAAAGAAGGCTGAGTGCTGAAGAACTGATGCTTTTGAACTGTGGTACTAGATAAGACTCTTAGAGTCTATAAGACTGTAAGAGTCCCTTGGATTTCAAGGAGATCAGGTCAGTTAATCCTGAAGGAAATCAGTCCTGAAAATTCATTGGAAGTCCTAATGCTGAAGCTCCAATACTTTGGCCACCTGATATGAAGAGGTGACTCCCTGACGCTGGGAAAGACTGAGGTCAGGAGGAGAAGAGGCCAACAGAGGATGAGATGGTTGGATGGTATCATCAATTCAGTGGACATGAGCTTGAACAAACTCATGAGATAGTGAAGGACAGGGAAGCTTGGCATGCTATAGTCCATGGGGTCACAAAGTGTTGGATACAATTGAGCGACTTAACAGCAACAACAAATTGTTAATATCTGTGCTTGGTAATACTTGTGTATATCACATATCAGTTGGTAGTGGTGATTCAGTCACTAATTCATGTCCATGATACCATGGACTATAGCCAAGGAGGCTCCTCTGTCCATAGGATACTCCAGGCAAGAATATTGGAGTAGGTTGCCATTTCCATCTCTAGGGGATCTTCCTGACCCAGGAATCAAACCCAGGTCTCTTGTATTGGAGGCAGATTCTTTACTGACTGAGTTCCAAGGCTTGGTAATGCTTGTATATATCATCAGTTGCATGAATTCAAATCTCCCAATACATTATAATGCCATAGTAATGCCACAGCAAGGTTTTCACTGCAAGCACTGTGTTTTCAGTAGTAGTTTCTATGTGTTGAAACAGACCTGCCTGGGGATGACTGTCTGACCAAATCATCTCTTTAGCTCCCTTCTAATCTTACATTTTAATCAATAGCTAGACTGCACAATGTGGTATATAGAACATACATAGTTTTTATTAGCAATTTCTATATCCAATATAAGTACTTGAACAAATCATGTGTTCAAAATACATATTCAAATTAAGTCCATTTTCTGCGAACATACTCTAGCAACTGCCCTGAATTTTTCGACTCTGTGTTCCAAAATCTCAGGTGATGGGTCAAACTCATCACTCAACTAAACTATTTGCATAACGAGGACTTTGTTCCAACTGAGCCTTATATTCATGTTACTTTTGGATATATACCATGAAATTTAAGATAATACATACTCCCAGTTTTTATTGGGGTCATGATGAATCTGGCAAGCAATACCACTACAAGTACTTAATCACTGAATAGTACTGTGAAGTTAAAATGCCTGTGAATATACAATAGATGTTCCAAATGTGTGCATCATGATAGTAAAGGTCAAGGAATGTCAAGTGGACCAACATCATTATGGCTTTTGGAGGGAGTTAGCTAAATATTCTTGTTTTAAATGCCACATATATCTAAAAAATATGAATAATTTGCTATAATTTCTAAAAACACAAGGTCAAATACTTTAGTCAAATATTAATTGTACTTACATATTCTGAAAAAATTTAAAACTCCAGTCATTAAAGAAAAGTGTTTTGGGTCACTTATATGAAGGTCAGACATGAAGGTAAGGCTATAAATAATAAATCATGTTGCCAGACACTTTAAGGCTTAGTTTTATAGTATTGGATCTATTGTTTTATGCATAAGGGAAATATACTTTCTAAATATACTTTCTAAAGAAGGTCTTTTCTCCATACTCTGTAACAGAGAAATGGGTCAACAAAATGGGAATATTGACTATATTGGACAAATAATGCCAGAATGCATGTGAAGACGATAGGGGCAAGTAGGGTATAAAGAAGTCTTCCATTCCTCCACTAGAGTCTTCTCTCTTTTTCTTGTTTTCCCTCTTACCAGTACCTGAAGTATGATGAAGACTGTAAATCTCATAAATGAGGTTTTCTCTTTAAATGGTGTTAGGGATAGAACAGAAGCAAAATCATAGCCCAGTTCTAATAAGTACTTAAAGTAGCACTTTTTTGGTACTTGAACACCCACCTCATCTTATTTCCCTATTCAAATCTCCCTGTAACCAAATTTCACAATTCATCTTACTTGAAGTACTATTGAGATGGCAGATAAATAGATGACTGAGAAATAGATGGCAGATTAATATTTATACCCTTAGGAAGACTATGTAGCATCTAGACTGCATGTAAAGTCAGGATAGGAGGGACAGAAGGAACAACAGCAATCTTAGGGTGATGGAAAGAGGTCTTTCCTTCCATCTCTTCCTTCTTCCTCCCCTTTCTGTGTCTTCTCCTAATCCAGTATCGCACAGTGAAAAAGAGGGGGGTCTAGAGGTGAAGGAAGATGAACAAACTGAGAGAAGTTAGGAGAAAAATACTTAACAGAAACAGTAAATGTAGGTATATAAGTCAAAAATTGTGTGTAAGCTACACAGATTTTCCTTGACTATTTATGTAAACAACATATATACTGATTATATATTATGTATAATGCATACGCATAAACACTTCAAAAGTTCAGAAAGCAAAACATTTTTATGATACTAGGACAGGAAAAATAAAGACAGGAAAGGGCTTTCTGGGACATCTTTCAAACCTAATCTTGATTAGTTGGCATGTACGTTACAAATAATTTGTATCTCTCCCCAAAGTATTTGAGTCTTAAATTAATTCTGTGCCTTATAGCTATAATAGCCTTATAGCTATAATAGCACAACCAATGATATTCTTTTCCAGCCTCAAGCTCAGATTCTTGTTTGGGTAATTAATAGGACTTATTATAGAAAAATTTAAACTTCTCTTTATTTTGGGGGGCTCCAAAATCACTGCAGATGGTGATTGCAGCCATGAAATTAAAAGACTCTACTCCTTGGAAGGAAAGTTATGACCAACCTAGATAGTATATTAAAAAGCAGAGACATTACTTTGCCAACAAAGGTCTGTCTAGTCAAGGCTATGTTTTTTTCAGTGGTCATGTATGGATGTGAGAGTTGGACTTTGAAGAAAGCTGAGCACCAAAAAACTGATGCATTTGAACTGTGGTGTTGGAGAAGACTCTTGAGAGTCCCTTGGACTGCAAGGAGATCCAACCAGTCCATCCTAAAGGAGATCAGTCCTGGGTGTTCATTGGAGGGACTGATGCTGAAGCTGAAGCTCTAATACTTTGGCCATCTCATGCGAAGAGTTGACTCACTAGAAAAGACTCATTGGAGGGATTGTGGGCAGGAAGAGGAGATGACACAGGATGAGATGGCTGGATTGCATCACCGACGGGAGTTTGCTGCGATTCGTGGGGTCACAAAGAGTCGGACACAACTGAGCAATTGAACTGAACTGATGATAAACTTCATGATAAAAATTTAAACTTTATGATAAAATTTAAACTCTATGACAAAATAAAGAAAGGTCTATTGGTAGTAGTAATTATATTTTAGCATTTTAATACTTTGGCCATCTCATGCGAAGAGTTGACTCACTAGAAAAGACTCATTGGAGGGATTGTGGGCAGGAAGAGGAGATGACACAGGATGAGATGGCTGGATTGCATCACCGACGGGAGTTTGCTGCGATTCGTGGGGTCACAAAGAGTCGGACACAACTGAGCAATTGAACTGAACTGATGATAAACTTCATGATAAAAATTTAAACTTTATGATAAAATTTAAACTCTATGACAAAATAAAGAAAGGTCTATTGGTAGTAGTAATTATATTTTAGCATTAATCTGGAATTTGATACATTATAGACAAATAAATCCACCAGATTTTCCAAGGAAAAAATTTAGGAATTACTTTAAAATTAAACTAATATTTTTTTTAAAAATCACAGTCAACCAATAAGCAGTTAAGCATATTCCTTGGGAATGTAAGACTTTAGGCAGGATAACTAATGTTTTCTTAGTGAAGCTAAAACAGCACCGGGCACAAGCAGGATTTTAAAGGACAGTAAGAGAATGGAGGCTTTTCCCAGCCTGACAGCTCTTTTCTACTGAATGCCAATTGTTTTTGTGGTTTAGATCTAATTCTCTATGTCTATCTATCAAAGCCAATATTAAAGATGTGTTGGTTTGTTTTACATGTAAAAAGAGAAAAACCAGGGGACAGGCTGAGTCCTACTCCATTCATCATTGATCAGAAGAGGGGTCTTTCCACACATCACAATAATTTGAGGTAATCACAGTAAAACTAATCTTTTTTTACATACTGCATGAAATTGTCCTTTCTCTTAGAATCAGGATCCAAAATGTTCTTACTCCAGGGAACTGAACTAAACAAAATGATGAGCTTTCATCTGGTGTCTCTCATCATGGACACTACTCATTTCTGAAAGCATGAGGCATAATACCTTATTTTATTATTTATATCCTGAAGCACATGGCAGCTAAAATTTTCCACAAGTCATTATTCAGTACACTTCATAAAAGAGAATTACAATCAATGAAATCATAACAAAGACAATACAATTGTTTTACTTTCTTCTACTGTGGCTCTTACAAGACTGAAGCATCTTGAGCTTCCAGTAAGGAGAGTTGAGACATGAAGCTCGTGTTAACAGTGTCTTTTCTTAAATATCCCCAAAGTATGTATGTTCTACAGCCAATTATCTTTGTGGGATTCTATATGAGCACAAGTCTACAGTTGCTGTTGTTGTTCAGTCATTCAGTTGTGTCTGACTCTTTGCGACCCCATGAACTGCAGCACGCCAGGCTTCCCTGTCCATCACCAACTCCCAGAGCTTGTTCAAACTCATATCCATTGAGTCACTAAAGCCACCCAACCATCTGATCTTCTGTTGCTTCCTTCTCCTCCTGCCTTAAATCTTTCCCAGCATGAGGGTGTTTTCTAATGAGTCAGCTCTTCACATCTGGTGCCCAAAGTATTGGAGCTTCAGCTTCAGCATCAGTCCTTCAATCTACAGTTAGGAAAATACATTTTCCCATAAATAACCTAAAGTAGATTCTTATACCTTTTGGTGTAAAAGTAAATTAATGGGGTACAAGTCTCAATAATTTAAGATAAAATGAAAGAAAGTAAATCTATATTTCCTTCCTTTATAACATTTCTGATTTTCACCTAAGGACTTGTTCAATATCAATTACCTCCATTCTCCTCTTAATACTGATTTTTGTTTTGTTTTGTTTTGTTTATATCCAATTTTTTAGCAGAGCCTGAAACCTAGACAGTATAAAAATACATTCTGACAAGTGACAAATGAATACGATCTCACTTATACTCAATCCTCTGAGTTGTATCTTATTGTAAGACAGCTGCCTAAACATGTGACATAACCTAATACTGTGAAAGCACTGACTGAGGAACTACAAGTCAGTATGATGGTGAGCCTTCCATTTACTCTTGTACTTAGTTTTGCCCAACCATTCTATGAGACCACTGCTATAAGTGCCTCATTTAGTAGGGGAAAAAAGAAAGAACTGAGAAGTTAATGGTCTCCAACTCACAGGGTATATCAGAGCCAATGCTCACACCTAAGTACGAATTGCCTGAAACCCACTTTTGCTTGAGGAGGGAACAGTCTTTCTACCATCAAAATAAAATTATGTTTGATGTGAAGACCAGTTTTACTACTAACCACCCAATGGCATCAAAGTAGGCAAACTCAACAACCTTTCTCAGAAATTCCTTTAACTTGCAAATTAAATTATTTAATTACAAAATAACACAAATTAGTTTACAACTTCATAAATGATGAACTAGTCTGAGATTTTGGAAGACATAATTCAGAAATTGGAAATTTCTAATAGTAGAGAAATTAGAAACTTCTAATGGTAGGTATCTCACTCAATTTCTGAACACAGAACACTCTGTGAAATAGATGTTATTATTATTATACTTCATGTCTGAGACCATATGTTGTAATCAAGAGCACCACCATACAATTATAATTTTCATCTTAGTTAAAGTATGTAGTCATTTTCATGTGATATTTTCCACTTTCAATTCAGATGTGTTCAAAGGATGGTATGAAATAGAAACTGGAGAGAAAATTTACATAATCAGATACTAAATGTAGATTCTAGCTCGTGAGGGATGTCAGATCTATTTCTATATCGTGTAACTAAACAAATCTAGGCACCCTGCCTCAGTTCCCTGTTGTGTCCTAAACACAATGCTCCTGCTGCAAATGGAGGGCACATTGGCTTAAATACACTGGTGAGATTAAGGTTTACAAGGAGCTCTAACTGGCCTCCCCCATCATCTGGGGCAGCCCCGAGCACCATGGCCAGTCTTTCTTGCTGTGTCCTTATTCCAGGACATACAAGCTGTGAATATCATAGGAATCACTCCCTTTGACAGCAGATTAAAAGGAAGAGGAATAACAGTAACTGCTGATGCAGCCATTCAAGGTGCTGTTGTGAAGCTGCCATCTTGCCCTCTTCCATGTCAGAGGATTGTTCACTCTCTAAATCATGAAACTCTTAATCACTAAATAATTACATCGTTTGGGTTTGAAAACATTCTAGTTTTTGCTGAACATCATAAATCCACTTATAACAACTGTTATAACTTCTCTTGGGGTTTTGAGGAAAGAGATATTCAACTAGAAGAAATTATTCCAAGTGCTATGACTAACTTTTTAACAGACTTGTGTTACAGTGCCATAAATTACATGGTTTCATGTAAAGTAAAGTCTTTTCTAAATGCTCTTTTACAGGCTTAGCATTGAAAACATCAACCTAAGTGTGAGATCATATTACATGCTTTCTTGGTAACAAGTGTTTAGAGTATCTTCTTGAATAACGTAAAAACTAATTTATATGACATTTCTGAGAAAAGCAGCTCATTTCCCAAGATTCTGTAAAACAGTCTCCAGTTGATCAACAATTATCTATACTGTGCACCTTGCACGTGCCGCCCACCCACTGACCCAGCACCAGACTTGACACAGATGAATTAATCTTAATTTAAGAAAGGATAAAGTCTGGAGAAACTTTCTTCTCCATCTAAATAAATGCTTAATAAGTATCTAGGAACTTTTTGGAATGCACACAGGAACACCAAAGGGACATCTAAAGAAATATCCAAAGGAACAAGAGGCCTGTTTTAGAAACATAATTTGGCTGGACCCACAAGAGATAAAGTGCTGAAATGCAAGGTACTTACAGACAGAAGAAAAACAACAATATATTATTGCTCTGTCAACCCGAACAGAATAAGCTACGCCTTATTTCCATGTTGATTTTGGCATAAACCACAATACTGTTGAATATTTTGAAAGATAGTAATAGGAGAATTTGTATTGTCAACAAGCCAAATAAAAGCTAAGGATATAAAGCAGTAGCCAGAAATGTTCCCTATTGTCTATAGAGGCTTTGCTCTCAGAGAGCAACAGGCAATTCACATTGGAAAAATAGTACTCTCTTAACAAGTGGCAAAAGCTAGAAAAATATAGGGAAAGCATGAAGTGGTAACATAACTTCACACATGAAATTTAAAAGCAAGATTGGAGATAA